>KE158400.1:25348-58891 GCA_000411055.1 Leavenworthia alabamica | reverse complement strand
TGGTTTAACATTGCACCTGAATAGTAGTTCGATTCTGTAAAACCTATATCCTTGTCCCTAGTCACCTAGTGTCTTCTTAATCTGTCTTTAAACTCTCTATTATTTGCAATTTGATTTGATGCAGAACACAAACATATCTTTCACTCTGTTTTAGCTTAGTTCTTGAACTTCAAAATCATTGTGTAATTCTTGGTTCCCTGTGGATTCGATACCCTATATACTACTATAGTCTGTGCACTTGCAGTAATACTTAGGATTAAAACCTGAGCACATCACAAACCTATTTGGCCCTTTATTATAATTTAATTGGGACCTAAGACAAATAAAAATAGACTCAAAACCTCGGCAAAACAAACACAAATACTAGTTAAATAAACGGATTCAATGACTCACCTTGATTATCCATGATGGTGAAGATAGTTACTGTGTGTTCTCCTTGAAGGATGGGAAGGAAAGTGACAGGAGCTTTCTTGCTAAACGGAAAGTTACATAGTTGTTCTAAGTTCTAACTAATGACTTATTTAGGTGGATGGATCTTCATGTGATATTTTTGTTGAACTTAATTTTTCTATCATAATTTTCACATATGACACTTAATATGAATTATAAAAAAGTCAATATGTTAAAATTTTATGGATAAAATCAGAATCTTAAATGATTTTGGTGCAAAAAAAAGAAAATTTATACTTTATATGTTGATTTTTGCTAAATAAAAAATTATCACTATAATATTGTATGCATGATATTTATATATAGAAAAAGAGGTAGAGGTTTTGCTAATGACTTTTAAATTTCTCTTATAATATCTATTAATGAGCTTAATAACTTTAACTTAATTGAAAATTAAATTATGAAAATGTGTTACAATTATAAACTTAATAACTTTAACTTAATTGAAAATTAAATTATGAAAATGTGTTACAATTATAAAAGAAATTTTTAAATTTCTCTAATAATATCTATTAATAAGTTTAAAGACAATAATAAATTGTGAAAGGTAGTTACACATCTAATAGAAAAAATATGAAAATTTTATAAAATAAAAAAAAATTAAAAATTAAAATATGACACATGTCAAATTTTTTATGTTACCACTTTTCATCCATATGGAGAAAGTTTGCCTACTTTCGTATATATGATTGATTAGTTTTATCTTATTTATCATTTGATCTTTGTTTAGAGTTATTTTATATGTTTTACTAGAGGTTAACCCATCATTCGGGCTGAATATTGTTTACAAATTAATATTATTATCAACTAAATATTTATTTTTATTTTATTTATTTATTTTATAGTATATTGTATTGTAATTGTTTTATATTTTTATATATTTTATATGCTATAATCTGTTAAAATAACTTTAGATTAATATATAAAATCATATATTTTCACAATAAAGTTTAACAATAGATCATGAATAAAATTTTTTAGCATTTATAAAATCTATATTCTTCAATTTTTTGTTGTAATTAACATATACTTAAAAATTTTACCATGAATCTATTATTGATCGCTTGATCTTTATGCATTTGTTGTCATTTAATATTTTTAATCGTCGCATCTTATGAATCCTTTGGCTTGTCGTAACTTTTATGTACGCCTCTAGTATTCTCTAGAATGTAAAAGCGTTGTCTATTTCTTAATAGCGCATGTCAAAAATTCGCGGACTCGAATCCGATCTTAGATATCTTCCAGTAATTATATCTAAAGAAATCTTCATATTCTTTTGATTAATGATATGTGTGGTTTGTGTAGTTAAAAATGATAAAAGATGTTCGGTGGTTCGTTTTTAGAGATGAATAATAAATAATTTATATATATTTATTAACTTTATATGAAGTACTTTTTTTAGTTTAGAGTTTGTATAAGTTAAAGATATAGATGTTAAGTTAATTTTTAATTCACAGTTAGTATAATTTAGAGTCAATATAATATAAATATATATATAGATATTTGTAGTTTTTAATTAAATATGTAAATAAGTAGATGAATTAAAATATTTAAAACAAATAAAAATATGATGATGTGTCAAAAAAATAGAATATGAAAGTGATGAAGTGGTGCAAGAATAAGAGAGTCAGGTTAACTTTATTAATATTGATTTTCTATTAAATGTTTTTAAATTATTAAAGAACATAAGTTTGGTTGAAAATATAAATAAAGTGTTATAAAATAACATGATTTGAGAAAGAAATGAAATATTTTTAAGCTTTTTAAAGCTCTCGTTAGTCTATTATTGAATAATTTCTCGTTCACTCGGATATCAATTTTTGATAATCAAAATGCATACTTTTATTTTCTCATATAACCCATTTAAATTTAGTATTTTTCTTAATTAAAAATTTAAAATATCAATAAATAATATATTTTATAATTTATATAATTGTTATAAACTAATTTTTATTAATTTTATAATTATAAAAAAATATTTTGATTTAATTTATATAACAAATTAGTACATAAACTAAAAGCACGTATTTCTATACAAATTGATCTTCATAAACTGAATTATTGTATAAAATATTCATAAACTAAAATACTAATTATTAATATCTAAGATGAATATTTTTCTAATTAACATTATAACTTTGAATACCAATTTACATACAATTTATGATGAATTATTTTGTTAAGAAAACAATTTACTTTTTAATTAATTTTTTTTATATTAGTTTCTTCCACTTAATTTTTTAAAAATATTTGAGTACTTTTTATGTTTAATAATTAATTAAAAAAATATTTTAGTGGAAATAGTGATAAATGAGACAACTAAATTAGTAAATACTTTAAAATTAATTTCGAGATTTAATTTAATAATAAGATGTGTATTTAGACAATAACTCATTATAATATGGTTCAAATTTTTTGACTAATTATAAATGTAATAAAATAAAAATATTAGTGTTAGTGAAAGATACTGATGTGTTAAAATATTATAATAGGAGAAGGATAATGTGATACAAGGAAAAAAGAAGTTATTCAACTTTATATATAAATAGACAGATGTAGAATTATTTTATAGTGAGTTAGTGACACTAACTTTTTTTTTTGTTATTTTTGAATTTGGAATTTTTTGAACACAGTCTGTAGAACGACAGGGCATTCAGATTCAGGTTCGGATTATGTTTAGATTATTTGGTTTTCGAATAACTAAATTAAGATATATTAAATTACGAACACAAACCAATTTAATTCAGTTAGGATTTTTCGGTTTTGGTTTAGTTTCATAAAAAAATTAGCCAAAAGAAACTGAATCGCAGAAACCAAAACTAAAATCCAAAAAACTTAAAAATCCGAGAAAAAATTTAAAAATATGAGAAAAACCCAAAAAAATAAAATTAAAATTAAAAAACCAAAAAACCTAAAGTTCCAAAAGAATGAACCAAAAAAACCTTTATATAATTCGGTTTATTTCGAATAAACCAAAAAATCAAAATCCGATTCCAAAATTGAACCAAAACAGAAAAATATTTAACCCATAATCCGATCGATTTTAACAAATAAATCGATTTTAACAAATAAATCGATTTGGTTACTATTTAGATTTTTTGAATCTGATTTTGAATTTTGGGTTAAGGTTTCGGAATTATCCCTACCTCTAGTCTCTAGTTTGACACGGCTCTGCTCGTATGTTGCTGTCCAACGCTGAAGATAAGTTCGGAAACAATTCCAAATTCCAGTGAAAGCGAGTTTCTTGCTTTCTCGGTTGATATATAAAGACAAATGCGACTCATCGATTGATCGTTACGTATTCGGATCATACATATTTATAAATTATTTCTTTTTATGTTTATAAAATTTAAAATCAAGAATCCACTTCGTTGCCATGCAACAGAAAAAGAAGTTCCACTCACCAATGAATAAAGAAGAATGACGAAATTAATGTCCACAAGAAAGAAAAAAATAGACTTGTCAATTATATAATTTATTAAGTATAGTTTTCTTAAATATTAATAAATTTAGTTTATCTTGCATAAATATCATTAAAATTAATTTAGGATGAAATTAACATTTAATAATTTAATTAAATTAGAAATTATATTTTATTTTCAAAAAACTATATAAATCGTAAACAATAAATACTAAACTCAACTACTAAATACTAAAACTTAACCTTAACTACTAAATTATAGTTTATAAATCAAAATTCTAAATAAAAAATATAATACACAAACACTAAATACTAAATTCTAACCTTAAATATTAAATTATAATTTCTAAATAATAAATATTAAACATAAATTTTTAATACTAAACTTTAACATTAAATAAAAATATATTTTTAATAAAATGATATTCATGTCCAATCGAAAAAGTAAAGTAATTTTGTGCAATAAACTATATTCGAAGATGTTATAAAGAATTTCTCCACCATTAATGGGTCTACGTACACATTCAGATTCTCTGCGTTACTTTGAAGCAGCTCTTCCATAATATTCTTTCCTATCATGATTTGAAGTCTTGCGAATCAAAATCAAAGTTAAGCAAAGGGTTTGTGACCTAGTGATAGAACAAATGATTGATTCTTTTATGCTCACGATCCTTTTTTTTTTTTTTTAATATGGATGATTGTTATTATAGTCTAAATCTGAATATTATGACCGAACGTATTAAAATATTATACAAACAGTTTCGTCTATGATAGATTTAAAAATACAGAATATGCTTAGAAGATATACAAACTGTCAGCTACACTTGTTCAACAAGAAAGCATATGACTATTGACTAGAGTCTTGTTTGCGTGATCTGATCTGATAATATCGAGTCCTTAATCTTTGTTGAGGTCATGTCAAGTCCTCTTTGAGGCGTTACATCGATCAGAAGCTGGACAACTTCGTTCATAGTTGGACGAATTGTTGGAGTTTTACTTGTACAACGTATAGCTACACGCAAGACATTGATCATATCTGCTTTTGATGTTTCTGATAGTTTCTTGTCTAATGTCTCAATTAATCCTTCTTTTGTGTCAATCTTTGTTGAAACCCAATTCACTATGTTTTTGTTTTCTCCAAAACATGGATCCACTGGTTTCTTCCCTGTTATCAGTTCCATTAAAACAACTCCGAAACTGTACACATCGCATTTGATCGTTGCTTTGGAAGAGTATGCATATTCTGCAAATTTAAAATACATTTCAGGAAACAAGGTTTTAGCAAAAAAAAAAACTATATAATATATCACCTGGGGCCAAGTAACCATAGGTGCCAGCAATAACTGTTGTGGTTGAATCTTTCCCTCTAGCTTGCAAAACCTTTGCAATACCAAAGTCTGCTACTTTAGGATGATAGTTTATATCCAACAAGATGTTTGTAGATTTAATGTCACGATGAATGATTGGTGGTGAGAGATCATGGTGAAGGTAAGCTAATCCTTGAGCAACTCCAAGAGCGATTTGATGACGTGTACGCCACTCAAGTTCAACAAAGCCTTTGTGAAGAGCATCCCATAAGTTACCATTAGGCATGTACTCATAGACCAAAAGACTACAATCTAAACTTGAGAAATAGCTAAAGAGCTTCACGATGTTCTTATGACGAATACTTCCGAGTGTTTCGACTTCGGTTTTTAACTCCTTGTTTAAATGTACTCTATCTTCAGTAGCTGAGTCTTTGCTATTTTGGCTCCATAGTTTCTTGACCGCAACCACTTCTCCGGATTTAAGCTCTACTCTATAGACAGTACCTGAACCACCATGACCTACTATGTTCTTGTCCACAAGAGCTTCAAGAATCTCCCTTTGATCGAAATTTATCCGGTGGAAACTCTTGACGTCGTAGGAGAAGAAAGAAGATGCTAAGGTCTCGTCTTGCTCTATCACTGCTCTGTTTTTAGTTAATCGTTGTCTCAAGAAAAACATGATGCCCCCTAGAACAAGGATGAAGACTGAGATAAGGATTGCCCAGATTGAGCTCAGCTTCTTCTTGCTGTGAGCCTCTTGACACACTGGAAAGTTCAAATCCGATGAGCCAGGAGTTGGTGGAACACAGAGATTAGGGTTATCTGAGAAGCTTTCTACAAGACCCCCTCTTATCAATGAGACAGGGATGGGACCAGAGAGCTGGTTACTGGAGAAATTGATTGAGGTTGGGAGCAACTCTGAGAGGTCTTCTGGGATTCGTCCGGTGAGGAGATTACTTGAGAGATCAAGAACGTTGAGAGATTTGAGATTAGAAAGAGATTCAGGTATTGAAGAATCTAGACGGTTTCCTTGTAGAACAAGTAAGTTCAGTTTCCTTAATCTTCCGATCTCTGAAGGTATTGGACCAGACAACTGATTGTTACTGAGATCAAGCTTTACAAGATTGCTGGCATGAGAGATCTCTTGAGGTATAACACCTGAGATTCTGTTACCTTGCATAAACAGCTCTGACAAATTCCAAGCGTTTCCAATCGAATTAGGTATTGAACCGGACAAGGAGTTGTAAGCCAAGTCTATGATTGAGACATGAGGTAGAGACACAACTCCTTGTGGTATTGTTCCAACGAGGTGGTTGCTCGCAACACGGAACCGTATGAGAGTCTTGCAGCTACCATAAGTATCAGGGATCGAACCAGTGAACAAGTTTTGTAGGACAAGAAAGTACAAAAGTTTACCAGATTTGCAAACTTGTGTCGGAAGAGGTCCCGAGAGGCGATTTTCCGAGACATCAAGAGCGACCAAAGGCGAGGAAGATCCAAGTTTCGGCGGGAGTTCTCCGGTTAAGTAGTTATCATAAAGAGACAAGATCTTTAATGTTTTAGAGTTGCCAAGTGACTTAGGAATCTCACCTGTTAAGCTGTTGTTGTAGAGCTGAAGAACTCGGAGCTTCGGAAGACTACAGATTGATTCCGGTATGCTTCCGGTTAACCGGCTGACTGAGATATCAATATCCGTAAGATTCTTGAGATTGCCAATTTCCTCTGGTATACTCCCGGTTAAATGATAGTTATAGTAAAGCTCAAGCTGCCTTAGGTTTGAAAGATTCCCAATTTCTTTAGGAATCTCACCGGAAAGAAAGTTTCCGCTAAGTTCAAGATCAACAAGAGAAGTCAAATTCCCAATAGATTTTGGGATATTACCATGGAGCATACACGTCATCAAGAGCATGTGTGTGAGTTTTGTGAGCTTTGAGATATAATCAGGAAGAACCCAAAGATCAAGTTCTGGATTCTCATTGAAATCGAGGTACTCTAAACCGGTGAGATTGAAAATAGAGATTGGGAAGCTACCAGTGAAGTGGTTCCAAGACATGTCAATGATTCTTAAAGATGTCATCGGTGAGAAATCAGGGAGAGTGCCTTTGAGATAAAGAGTACTCATGTTTAGCTCTTGAAGAAGGGAACAGTTAGGTATGTTGTAGAGGAAGCTGGAGCTCTTATTGAAATGGTTATGAGAGAGACGAAGAACACGTAGGTTTGGTAAGTAAGAACATATCCCATCTGGAAATATCCCGGAGAGAGACCAACCGGAAAGATCAAGATCGGTAACTAACCCTTTACCATCACAGGTTACGCCGGTGAAGTTACAGAAGGAAGTACCAACGTCATAGACATTCCAAGAAGACAAAGCATCACCGGAGAGAGAGTTTTTCATAAGCTTAAAGAATTGATGTTGTTGGTTCAAGCTCCATGATTGGTTGTTGAAACAAAAGAAGAAGAGGACAAAAAAGGAGAAAAATCTGAGAAGCATTTCAAAGGATCTTAACTTAGGATGCAAGAAAAGAGAGAGAGAACTGAAGAAGCTTACAAGTTAAAAAACTGACATAAATGAAAGGCCTATAAAAACAAAACAAGGGTTCATGATTTTTGTATGCGATCAGAATCAGATAGATGCATTTTACAGAAAAAGATAGTTTAAAATAATAAAATAAATGAAAAAGGAGCATACATATCTCTCCTTTACAGAAAGAAGCTTTATGTTTATACCCACTAAGGTATTATAGAGAATAACTTAGAGGTGTATGTTGCCAACTTTATACCCCTAAAAGCTTTACTTTTAATCAGAAAAAGAAGAGTTGAATTATCACTGAATCTGATACTAAAGAGAGCATTATAGACTGTCCTAGAACCTCTCAATTGTCTTGACATGTTTTTTGCTTGATCTTTTTTGGATGGACATTGGACACAATCATGCATGAGATATTGCTATATTATACTCATAAAACATTTTATCTCCCAAACTAGATATTTAATATAAACTAATATTTTTATTTATTTATTGTTTATATATTTTATTTATGTAATTTTTGTTATTAATTTTTATTTGTATTTTTTATAATATTAAAATTACAATAGAGTGAAATATATAAAAAAATCTAAACTAATACATTTTTCTAAGTTTGATTTTTTGATAATTTGATTTATTTAAATATTTATTTATGTTATAAACTTTAATTATTTTAATATATGCATAATATTTGAATCTAAATAAATACATTATATTACAATATATGACATATACTTAGACTTTTCACAATATTACATATTAATTATATAAACTATTAGATGAATAAAAATTATTTAAATGAAATTTTCTGTTTAGATATAAATTTAATATTTAGGATATTTGACTATATGAATAGTAATAAAATTAATACTTCAATTTTAATAATTATGCAATA
This sequence comes from Leavenworthia alabamica, assembly GCA_000411055.1. NCBI lineage: Eukaryota > Viridiplantae > Streptophyta > Magnoliopsida > Brassicales > Brassicaceae > Leavenworthia > Leavenworthia alabamica. The sequence goes on along the minus strand of KE158400.1, from coordinate 50,291 downwards.
AATATGTTAATTTAAATTTTTGAAAAGAATTCTACGGAATATGTATATTCTAAAACAAACTTATATTAAAATTAATTATTATTTTATATTTAGAAAAAAATATGTAGATAAAGATATAAATAAAATTCGTATACATTATTTGGTTAATTCATAATTAGAAATACAAGTAACTAAAAATAGAAATTAATCAAATGTAATTTTATAATTTATATACAAATTAAAATTTTATGGTGTTTGACTACGTAAATACCTACAAAATTTGTACTTCAATTTTAATAGGTTAGTAAATAAATAGTAAATAAACAATATTGTACAGATTTGGAGCTTGCTTCAAAGATATATTTTCCGAAATACCTACACATACATGAAGCGTTTCAAAATGCACAATTAATTATCTTCAATAGTAATATTAAATAAAAATGTGTTTTAAAAGTGTTAAACACTATTTTGGGTGCTTTTGATTTTATTAATATATAATAAGGTGTAAATAAAAAGAAAAAATGTAAAAAATATTGAAAAGACTTTTGATAAGGACCTCAACACCACTGAACCAGAAAAACGATCATAAGCTATACTAGTACCAAGCTTAAGGAAAAGTTCCAGATCCAGACATGAACTCAGAAGAGTTAGAGATGAATTCAACCAGAGTGTAGAAGGACTTATCAAGCTCCTAGAACATGAAAAGCTTAAGAAAACTTTGCTCAAAGAATAGATACTTCAAGAAACACCTACAGAGCAAGAAACTACTGAGGAAGACATTGATGAGCTCAGATACAAAGAGTTCTATTCCTTAGAGAAAACCAAGAAATCTTCTATCACTTTCCTTCTCATCCTTCAAGGAGAATACGCAGCAACTATTTTCACCATCTGGATCATCCAGGTGAGCAGTTAAATCTATTTATTTAACTAGTATTTTATATTTGTTTTGCAGGGGTTTTGAGTCTATTTTTATTTGTCTTAAGTTATGTTAATGACCGAATGAGTTTGTCATTCTCCTTTAGACTTTTGAGCTTTTTATTTTAAGTTGGGTCATTTGAGTCTTTTTGGGTCTTTTCGATCTTAAGTTAGGCTATTGAGTCTGTAAGTGTCATTGGGCCTAGAAGCCCCACAGTTGACGAGCTAGAGACTTTAAAGCTCTGTCAATTTTGTATTTTTTACAACTTATGAAATAAATAACCCTAGTTCGTTTGCTAGAACCCTAGTTCTTCTTCTTTATGTGTGACTCGTTTTTGAAGCTGAAATTTTGACTTATCAAAGCTTCTCTCATAGGCTTTATGGCGTCCATCAATCCACATTCACTTAAATCCACCATTCATACCTTTGTTTTTCTCAGTTGAAGTTACATTCAAGGAAAAGCACTAATAATCCGCTTTCACTATATCTTTTAGATTTTGGTATTGTGAGTTATCTGCAGCATATATCTCCATCACTATCTATCAGAGCCTAAACCTCATAAACCGGTTGCATCTAGACTTTAATCTCTCTTTTTTATCTTTGTTGTTTTGTTTCTTATTTAACTATAAAAAATAGTTATTTCATATCCATATCACTACAAATTTATTTGTGTTTCATGATCTGTTAGATTCAGCTGGAGTTGGAGTATAATTCTTCATGGTTGCCTCCGCCCCCAATGGTTAACAAATGCAATATTTCAATGTCATGGGATGAGAGAACTCGAATGTGCGGTGTTGCTTGGATATTGAAAGATGCTGAAGGGTCACCTATTATGCATAGGCGAAGCTCTTTCTCGAATGTGACTTCAACATTACAAGCGGACTTGATAAGTTTAGACTGGGCAGTAGTGAGTATGGTATCTCTTAGACAAATAAAAAGGTATGGTTTGAAATCTCATCTTTGCAAGTGATCCAAATTATACAAAGCATGGACCCTGGTTATGATGTAGAGGACATTGTTGTATCTATCCTCAACCGATTAGAATGGTTCATTGAATGGAACCTTACAATGGACACCAATAAGAAGTAAATGATCTGCTTTAAGATTAGCAACAAGTGTAATCACAGATAACCGTATCCAATCATATATGGTTGTGGGAGCTCCATCATGGTTGATGTGCGATATTTTGGAAGAAAAGATAAAATGTTATAGAACAGAGCATTGACAAGTGAAATGGTTAAAGCGTAATATACAGCTGGATTAGGTATTTGTTTAGTGTACACAAAATTATTATCAACCTGTACCCAAACTTTGAAGGTTGTTTTAATGAATTTTATTAAGTGCAAAAACAAAGATTAGTAGAGATTAATAATAAGTTTGTGCGAAAGTTGAGAAAAAAATAATTAGATAACAGTGTTAATGTTTTGAAGAATGATGTTAGTAATCTGAATAACTACGAATGGAGAAAACAAAGAACATTGATAAAAAAGTTATTGGTGTTATCTCTGGAATGATCTACGACAAAGACTAAAAACATAAAAAAAATTATATATATAAAAGAAATAGAGTAGAAATCTATCTATGACTATTTTTTATGTGAATAAATAAAAAATAAAACTTTGAACATTTAGTTTTATTGATTGATTCTTAAAATTTTTAAAATTATTTTTCCTTATTATATATTTTAAACTGCTTAATCGGTTATTAATATCTTATAATTTTCCATTTTCTATATATTATTTTGTGATTTTATTATATTTTATTATTATTTATTAATATATTTTCTATAATTTTTGTTTTATATTTTGTTCAATTAGTAAAAATTTTCCAAAATAATTATGATCATCCAAAAATATTATTATTATTATTTTAATTTATAATTTGTAACAAAGAAAAACCTGGACGTAATGTGCGATATATGTCTAATCTATCTAAATCATCTTATAAAATATAAATGGTTAGATTTTTGGATGAGAGTTCAGTTTGGATCTGTTTACCTGATATGAACACCCTAATGATAAGGTTTGTTCACTTGGTCAATGTTTGACGATTGTGTACGGAACCTAGACGACCTAGTCGTGCAGACATGACCACCAATGTTGTTGTTTTTCACCCTGTCTCTGTTAGACATTCTCGTGGAGACATGACCACCAACAAGCCTCGTTTTTCTGAGATTCCCCGTCGTTTTACTTCTTCTTATTCTTCGGCGTCTCTCTCTATTCCCAACCGTCCTCTTAGGTACGCCGTGCTTGGTGCTGGTTTTGCTGGAATCTCTGTTTCTTGGCACCTCCTTAAGGTTACTGTCTTAACCTCCCTAGATCTCAAATTTCAATTTTTGTTACAACATTTTCGTGAATCGCTAAGCTTAAATGTGTTTTTAAATTCAATGTAGGACAGTCCAAAGGAACTGAGATTAAGTGTTGACTTATATGATGAAAGTGGCATCGGAGGTGGTGCCTCTGGAGTCTCTGGAGGTCTTCTTCATCCTTATTCTCCTAAAGGTATGTTAAACTGTACACTCTGATTCAGCCAGAAGAGTTAATTTGTATTGCTTAAAAGTTCATTTTGAGTTTTTACTTTTTGTAGGGAAACTACTTTGGCAAGGTGCTGAGTGTTGGAGTGAGTCTTTGGAGCTCTTAAATGTTGCTGAAACAGCGGCCGCTTTCACTTACTCCTCTTTGGAGAAGAGAGACCCTAATGAAAGTTTCGGAAATTTTATGGTTCGAAGAAGGTAACACTCGCAATCACTTAGTTCTGATTCGGTTGAATCTTTAGTTGAATGATGTTCTTTTTGCTATAGGGGAATCTTGAGACCAGCAACAAATTCCAAGACCTTGGGTTTAATGTGTGATGTAAGTTCTCTTGACTCAAATATCACATAGATATGATATTAACTAACTTATAGTTTTACAGTTTATTACTTATGCTTTTAGAATGCTCGAAACTGTCTTGACAGTTGTGTAGTAAAGACTATTGGCAAAGATGTTGCCCAAAATCTTGTTCCCAATCTATGTCTGCCTTTGAACTGCGCCTTCTATTTTCCAGGAGCTATGAATGTTAATCCGCAGCGATACCTCCAGGTTTGGAGACAAGAAAACACATTTTGAATTTGTTTGTCAGCACCAAACCTTTACATTTTTCTTTACCGAGTTTTTGTTACTTCTCTAGGCACTCTTTTTAGCATGCCAGAATTCAGCAAGAGCATCCCTTGGAAGGAAAAATATAACTTTGGTGAAGCAATCTATAGATGATGTGCTTCAACTTGAAGGTGAATGATTTTCTCAGGTTTCTCATCCTTTGGTTAACTTAACCTTGGCACTTTCTTAAGCTGTATAGAAACATTCTTTAAAGACGAGCTGTCCATTTGAATCAAGTTTTACAGGAAGAAAATATTTTTCTTTGCCACTAAACAGATGTGATAAACTTATTTTTGGATGATTTTGATCTAAGTGTTATGTGAGTGAATAAACACAATTTAGATAGCCGTTAGCAATCCAATAGTAGAGTATCTATGCTTTTTCTCTTAGGTCCTCTCCCACATGTGTTCGTGTTGTTATATGTAGGAGATTATGATGCAGTTGTGATATGTCTTGGATCCAAGGTTGACTTTCTTCCAGGGCTTACTGGAAAACTTCCTTTAAGAACATGCCGAGGTGTCATTACTCATTTGCGGTTGGATAAAACTGCTAGGTAATAAACTTTAACAATTTCTAGTATTTTCATTCAACTATACACTTCTGGTTGGTTGGATTTGCTAAAGGTCAAACGAACTATTCCTAAGATGCACTGAAAGATGAATTGATTAGTCGGATTACTAATTTACTATGTCGAGCTCAGCTACTTATCTTAGTGGTTGGTTTTTTTGACAAAGTGTGAATTAGTTTGGTTGGTTTACTGCAATTATTTGTTCTGGTCAAAAGTCTTTCTTTGCTGAATTCTCTATAACACAGTGGAAGTTACCCGGAGGATGGACCTTCGATCTTGTCAGATGCGTGGCTCGCAGTTCAGGGACCTCGTAATCTACACATGGGATCTACATGGGAATGGCAGTCTAGGAATTATTCATTGGATGTGTCACCAGAGGAAGCTTCAAGAGCTCTTAATGAGCTTATTCCAAAGGCGAGTGTAGTTTATCCAGACATAGAAAAGTGGGAATTTGCAGGGGCAAGGGCTGGTTTAAGAGCAATGCCACCTGTTACAAGCCATGGGTCACTACCTCTCTTGGGATGTGTAAATCAGCTCGTCGGTGCGGCAGGTGGGTCTTGCAAATTCTGGGTATTTACAGGACTTGGATCAAGGGGATTACTGTATCATGCCTGGCTTGGGAAACTTATGTCTAAAGCTGTTTTAAATTGCAAGGAAGAACTAATTCCTTCTGAACTAACTTCTTGGAAAAATATCAGACGATAAGAGTACTATTGTTTTAGTGTAATGTTTGAAACTAGTCATGAACACAAGGCAATTTATAGCCAAGATAAGAAGTTTCAACTAGTTAGATTCTAATAACATTACTTTGAAGCTCTAACAAAGCTTGAGAAAGTTGATGAGTCATCTTGCAGAAGATGTTGTGGTCTTCCTTGTTCCACCAAAGTTCCGCGATGAAGAATAAGGATGTTGTCCAAATCAAGAACTGTTGAAATGCGGTGTGCAATGGTAATGACAGTTATGCCTTTGCATTCACTCGCTATCGTGTTGTGCAGTAGGGAAGCTGTGTGAACATCAATGTTGGCTGTGCATTCATCAAGGCATAAGATCTTAGATGACTTGAGTAGAGCACGAGCAAGGCACAGAAGCTGTCTCTGTCCAACAGAAAATGAACATCCAGATTCATTTAAATTTGAATCTAACCCTCCAACACTTTCTACTTCTGTCTTAACTTTGCACTTGTCTAGAATCTCCCAGATTCTCCAGTCCTCACTCAAACCAAAAGGATCAAGGTTATCTCTACAAAAAAGCTGCAACATTTATTTTTCTGATTATTTAATGTGATAGGAGTAAATTCCTGACCTCAGTGATCCTTGGAACAGAAAAGGGCTCTGCGGAACAACAGCAAGGCGAGAACGAAGCTCTCTAATGGGAATATGGCTTATGTTAACTCCATCCACCATTATCATTCCACTACAAACAGGGGTAAGCCGGAAAAGAGCATTCAAGATCGAAGATTTTCCGGCACCTGTTCTTCCAATTACTCCTACCTGATAAACAATTACTCTTAGATGATACAGAAAATCTCAGTCAGATTACAAAAGGCTCGACGATACATATACCTGCATTCCTCCTTGGATTGTAAAAGAAATGTGGTTGAGTGCCAGAGGCAAAGTTGAGTTGTATCTCATTGTCACATTATGGAACTCAACCAATCCTTGAACCGGCCACTTACCGTTAAGATAATGGCTACCAGAAACTTCTTCTTGAGGTACATCCATGTACTATATACACATGAGAGCATGGTTCATGTATTAGTAACACAAATATATGAACTTATCAAATTGTCTAATCATTACCTGGAGAACCCTTTCAACAGAAACCATTTCTTTTTCTGTTTCAGTAAAACTTGTTAAAAAGCTACCTAATAGAGAAACCAATGGAGCTGCATATGAGAGTGCTAATCCCACCTGTACTTCAAATTATAAACTTTTATAGTTTGACATTCCTTAAAAACTTATGAAAGCTGCAATTTCTTACCAATCCAGGTGTACCAAAACTTATTGGAAAGTTTCCTCCGGAGCCGATAACAGCCATTACCGCGACAAATAATACAATCATTGCTCCTAACAACTGCACCAATTTACTCAACTGATCAATACCTTCTTGAGATTTCCATACTTATAACAAAATACATGAATGACAATGGTCTTAACTCAAAAGGAAAGCTATACAATGTAAGGAAACAGGTGTTACTGTACCTGAAGACGCAAGGAGAGCCACAAGCTTGCAATAATCTCAGAGTAAGAAGTTCGTTGGTACAATGTTAAGTGCTCAATAAATCTAGCTACAAAATGTCCCTGTCATGCAAAGTTAAACCAGAATTGGCATACATGTTTTTCATTAGTGAAGAAGTAGATCTTCATGAAGCAGACCCAAAACTACCTCAGACTTAAATGCCCTGATAGTTGATGAACCATCAAGTGTCTCCATGAACGATGCATAGATCGGTGATCGTGAAACACTGTCCAACCTTCGTAGTTCCCTTGATGTTGATCTGTAGAAGAACTGAAACAATTTTCAATCTTCAATCAGTAGAAAATAATCAACTCCAAATATGATATCAAATTGGCTACAAAGCATGCAGTTGTATAATTTATAATTTCACAAGAAACAAAAGTACCTGAAGCTTGCTGTATATGTACCAAAATGGCAAGAGCAGAAGCAAGAACAGAACCTGTATACATATTATACATTAAAGTAACAGACGAAAAATATTTACATGTCTAAGAAAAAAAGAGATAAGAGCTTAAGACAAAACCTGAACATAAGACAATACTACAACAATCCCTAACAAGCCAACAAAATTTGCTAGAAGAATGTTGAGAATAAACGGAAGAGAGTCATCGATTGTATATAGGTCAGATGAAAATCTGAACAAAGGAACAAATAAAACGAGGTTAAGATAAATGAACAAGACACATGATTCAAAGAGTGTTCTTGTCTTTAACCTGTTAAGTATTCTTCCACTTGGTGTCTGATCAAAGAACTGTGTAGGTGCATTTATAAGCTTACTGATTAACGCATTGTGAACACGCACGGCTGCTTTTAGTCCTCCAAATGCAAATGAGAATGCTCTCACCAAAGTTAATATTGAGTTAAAAATGCAAAAGATACAAAGAACCATCTGCAAGAAATTGTAGTAAGTAAACTCGATATTGCCGAAAAATAGAGTTAACATTTCATGATTTTGTGAGTGGTTATAGTACCAAATAAAATGAGGTTGAGTAATGTGTTACTCCTTTTCCTGTCTTATCAACCCAATATGATAGCCACAAATCATTCCCATTTCGAGAAGCTTGCATTAAAACCGCGGAAACCAAGATTACGATTGTAATGAACCAACCAGAAAACACAGCATAGTTCCTGCAAAAAAAACACAAAACCATTACGAGTGATGCATGTATAAGCAAGAAGAGAAAACATTGTTAAGCAAATGTTTTACCTATAAACCATTACTTCGACTCGGCCCTCTTTTCTCTCCTCCAATTTGACTAAATCTAGAGCTTCACTAATTTCATTGACAACTTCTTTCTCAATAGAAAGATGTTCTTTTCTTTTGGTCAAGTGATTTGGTGATGACATATCAAATTCATTGGATAATGAAAATGTTGAAGAAATGGATTTAGGCATATCAGTAACAGTTCCTGACCATTTCACTTTACCTTTGTCCATCACAACAACCATATCTGCACCTGATATCGCCTGTCACAATAATAAAAGCTCACCAGTATGAGAAAAATGAGATATGTATCATATAACAAGACATTGGAATTGGTTCAGCAAAAATTTCATTGTAAGAGAGAATTGAAACCTGAACGTTGTGAGTGCACATAATACGAGTCTTTTTGTTTAACAAAGGACCAAGAAGTGCTCTTTGCAAAATCCAATATCCTACTTGTGAATCTACTGCACTTAGTACATCATCAAACAGATACATGTCTGAACCATTATAAATAGCCCTGTTGATTTTATACACACAAAAAATATCAGAAACACAACACTCAACCTCTGGATGGTGCATGAGACGAGCTTAAGAGAGAAAGCGAACCTAGCCAAAGCAAGCCGAGCTCGCTGTCCTCCAGATAAATTAACTCCTTTATCTCCTATACATGTCTTGTCACCTCCAACCATAAGTGAAATATCCACATCAAGTGTACAAGCACTCAATGTTTCGAAATACCTAGTTTAACAAAGTTACACGATTAAGCAGTAGAAGATCACAGATATGATGAAGCAAATTACTAAACCTTGTGGAGTCAAATGGCTTCCCAAATAAAATATTTTCACGTATGGTTCCAGATAAAATCCATGGGACCTGGCAGATGAGTGAGGTAAATGTAAGACTTTTTCAAAATGTAAAAAAATAAATGAACCATGGAAAGTATTTGATCAGTTTACAAACCTGTGGTACATATGCGACAGACCCATTTAATAGAATTGATCCATGAACACAATTCATTTCACCTAATAGTGCATTTAACAAAGATGTTTTACCTGAACCAACCTGAACTCGAACGAAACAAAAACAAAAACTAATCAGATGAAATGTACAAAAAATAAACAAAGTTGGGGATAATTTCTATACCTCACCCATAACTGCGACGAATGATCCCTTTGGCACTTTTAGGCTTACATGTTTTAATGTTAAGTTATGTTCTTCTTCTATTTTACTTGACCAAGTACAAGATGCGTCTTCCACAAACACAGCTAAGTCTTCAGAGATCAAACCAGAATCTATAGAGGATTTTTTACTATGCTCTAAACAACACAAGAACTTGCTCACACGCCTAGTGGATATAAAGGCCTATAACAAAATAATATAACAGAAATGGTAAATTAAAGACTCCTACTCTCATAATCCAACAAGGTTTAAAGATAAGCTTACATCAATGAGGCCATTGATAACCCATGGAAACGAGTTTAATGGAGAGATTAAGCTATTAAACAAAGCAAGACAAGTGAAAACCTGAAAAAACCAAGTCAAATATTATAAAATTTATTTATTTAAATCAGAAAATGTAACTGAGAAAGACTCCAAAAAAGGTACCGTAGCTGCATCAAGTTCATGACCCATTAATACAAAGAGACCAAAAGTACAAAGAGAAAAAAGAGTTGGTGTTGTTGCCCAAAAGAAAACACACCAAGCATCCAAATACTTCCTGGTCTGGTAAAAGTCAAATGAAGACTTTATTGTTAATACAAAAACACTTGAAATTATTTTAGTAAAGCTAAAAAGGATATGAAAATAAAACCGCTAAGTGAGTCACTTCATTGGCTCTTGTTTCCTTTAACCAATCAGCAAACCAATTATCCCAACCATACATTTTTAGTGTGTGGATATTTGTTAGAAGCTCTCCTGTTTTTCTAATCCTGATATATATAACAAAAGCTTTTTACACTTTGAGATATTGATACTTAAAAATCTTCAATAGGATCACATTTAAGGAACTTACCTCTCATCTTTTAGCTTCATCATTTTCTCGGTTGCAGACGCTATTAGTACCGATATATACTTATTGACTGAAAAATAGTATATGTTAAAAATATGACACTTTAGATTAACTGTATATATACTGTAAGCTTATACCTGGTATTAGCAGTATGGTAATAGCAAGTCCAGAGAGAAAAGCAAACTTGACTTGGGTATATAAAAGATACAAAGCTATCCCAATTTGCAAAGGCAAGCTGAGACATTATTTATGTTTGAATAGAATTAGAGGAGATTTATAGTAAACATTGGAAACAGAGGAAGATTTTGTTACCTCCACATGTTATGGAAACTGTTGCACAAATTGACAATGCGGTCAGCATCTACAGACATAAATGTCTGAACCTCGCCCTCGGAAAATCCTGACCGGTTTGCTGTGTTCACACACAAACACTGCATACAACATAATTTCTTACACAAAACATCTTATATCAAAGTGATTTGATTTAAAATATTAAAATTAAATCATGTGTTATTGAAACATGAATTTTGAAATAGTTATTAAAATTCAGTGTTGTTTAACCATTGATTTTTAAAAGTACCATGAAATCCACTGTTATTGAAAACAATATAAGGATTTGATTTAAAAATCTCAGCTGAGATTTCTGAAGATTTCTTAGTTAAAAATACAAATATCAAAATCTCATGTTTTTATGTGAGATTTCAGATAATTTAATAACAAAATTTCAAATTTACTCAAATTCAACCAAATCATCCCAAATGTTATTAGAAATCAAATCACTTCAAATACTCATTTCAATATCTACCCCTAAATAACTAACTATTGTGATCGTTTAATATCCTCGAAAGGAGCCTATCGGTTTCTAATCATGGCTAGGAAACATAGATATCCTGAACCGAATACTCGCTAAATTACTAACAAAAACCACAAACCCTTAAGATGTTGTTAGATAGAAGTTCCTAAATCATATTATATACAAAGTTCTTGTATGATAAACAAATTCACTTCAGATGTAAAACTTAATCTAGTTCACTAACCAAAAGTCACTTTCACTAAATTTAATGTACCAATCACTACTTAGTTTGCGGTTTTCACATGTTTTACCTTCCTGTAGATGACACTCATAATACTAGAACGTAGCTTCAGTTTAAGTTTCGAAAGACGAAATGAGTATTGTGTATCAAGAAATGACCTACAAGACATGAATCATACATCAGAAGTGCCTATATTAACTATTGCTATATGAAAAGATTATGACTATATTTACTTTAAGATAGATATAAACCCCAAAGAGAGAGCGAGAGTATAGCCAATGGAACTTTCTGAACCTGTTCAATTAGATATATAGTATCAATGATTCCATTTGTAATCATATATCATTACGAAGAATCTCGACCTTTTTCTAGATACTTGATAAGTCTATTGAGTAATAAAGGGCTAGCAAAGCCAATGCAATCATTGAACATCTGCAAAACTAATGTTTTTTTTCAGTAGCAATACTAACAAACATTATAAGAAAGTCAAACAAGTAAATGTACCTTCAACAGTCCAAGTCGAAAATATGTCCATCCATAAACACTAGAAATTGACAAGATTAATGATGGATTTGAAGTATTAGTATACTCTTGAAGTTGCCAACATCTTAGTAGATTCTCAGAACATGTAAAAGGATCCATATCAGGTGGAAGTGGAAGTAGATTTTCAAATTCTAGTTGCTTCAATGAACCATGTTTCATTATTGAACCGATGTATCCGAAAGTGAACAAATCCCACCAGCTTCCAGTTTCCTCCTTATCACTTTCATCTATGAGTGGATCTTCCAAAGAACTACAAGGAGAATAAGAGAAAACAAGAAGAAAGAAACTAAAAGAAAGATGCATATAAAAACATATACCTGATCTTGAGAGGTGTTTGTTGTGTCCTAATGACATTAATAGAGATACCAAAAGCAATGTCCAATACAATGAGGCAAATCTCCTTTACACATTCCAAACTCTGTTAATCGAAAAATGTAACTCGAATGGTAGCTATTGTTACAAATTTATAAAATTGAATTACCTGTAAATTGAAGACCAAGTTGAGATGAAGAGTGTCTGTTAAGAATCTAAAGATCCACCATAAACAAAGGATCCGGCTAGTGAAAATGCAGGAAGCACACGAAAACTTCGATGAGAGGATTATCGTAATCTTCAGAGTTAAAAGACCATTCAGTAACAAAAAGGGGTAAAACAATAAGAATGTATATAAAAAAAAAATCTTACTTACCCAAATTGTGAGACGAGATAAAGGGAGAAAACAAAGACTCATAAGCTTTGTCCTCACAAGCACAACAAGGTCAACACAAGATATACATGCTCCAAGTGCAGGTATAACATATAACACACTCTTCTCAATGTAGTTTTTCTAATTAACAACACCATCATTTGATTTAACTACTGAAACAATACTTGAAATTAGAATTTACTTAATTAATTACTTACCCGTTTGTTACACCTATCATTCCTTCTCATTATTGTGAGTATGAGAATCAGAATCAGAATCAGAGTAATTACATTTGTTCCTATACCTAAGACTGTAACCATTATTAAAGAACCAAAAATTAAAAAAAATTCCTATAAATCAAATAAGCATAAGGAAGGATATAAGTCGCCAAAACGTTCCATGTTTGCGTCCATATAGAGAAGCTGATACCCAGAAAAAATATATATATCATCATCATCATCATAAACCCATAGAGAAGAAAACGATAGTAAACAAAAACTCTACTTACAGTAGGATTAGTGAGATTGATCATACCCATGGATTCTCTAAGGGTCACAAAGCCATACGAAGAATTTACCAAATTCATGTTTTTTTAAAAAAAATATTTGCAGATGAGAGTTTTTATTTATCAAACCTGAAATAAATGTGACAAAAAGCTGACGTTTTAAAAGTTAAAGTAAAAGTAAAAAGTAGGGATGGTCCATTAAATAAAATAATTACTTAGGGTAAAGATGTGTAACACATTACATTATACATGCATGAATGATTCGCTTTTGATAACATTAGTTGCATAGTTGCATAGTTGACACACATGTGTCAACCACTTTCACTTTTATAGCAAAGTTGTTCTAAAATATTATCTTCAACCATAATAAGAATATTTTTCCTTATAAAATATTAGTCCTCTTCTTGATTTTTTTTGTTTTCTTTTTATGTTTAAAAATAATTTAGTTTCTTATAATGGTATTTTTTTCTTTTTTATGATCCGAGGTTTATCTGAAATATAAAATAAAAAAGATAACATATTTTTGAAACAATTACTAATATAATATTACTTTTAAATTTAATTACTAGTTTAACATAAAAATTAGTATTATATTAATTATTTTAGATCAAAAAATATCTTAAACCATGTGTTATTTTGCATCACAAAAAAACCTCCATAAACCTTGTTTTAACTTTCTGAAAAAATCGTAATATATATGATTTTACTACCGCATATATGTACAGATCGATATTATTATGATAGATTTGTTAGTATGACAGTATTTTTTAACTGCAGATTTTTTGGTATGACAGTTTTCATAACTGCAAGTTTTTTTATACCTTCAGAATACACTACAAGAACATGAGTGTTACGGTTCATAACACGAAGCTTGACAAAATACTTACTAGTCAAAAAGAAAATACTTGAGCTATGAGTTGGTTGGGAATAAGTATCAAGCGAAGCATAAAATTTAATTAAGATCTTCACCAAATTACACATGACTTTTTTGATGTTGTTGCTGATACATAAGAAGATCAAGCTTTGCGAACAATAGAACGTCTCTCTCGTTGGTACTCAACTTCACCTCTCTGATGCATTATCAACAAAGCCCTCCTCACCTGCCAAGTTTTACATTTCACAAACTTCAATATCTCATTTTTTTTTGCTTAAGTGAAAAATGTAAAAACAAATATGTTTATACCATTGAATCATTCATTCCCATTCTAGCCAAATCTTCTATAAGTCTTCTCTCTGATAACCGAGCTCCAATCCCCATTCTTCTTTTTATCTGTGTTTCAGCTTGCTGTTTATTTTTTCACACAAACTCAAAATTTAGTTTATCTCCAACTAAAAATAACAAGATATTATGATTGTTTTCTTCACACAAGAACTTACCTTAATCTCATTGGCCATCTCACCAGTTATGTTTATCTGTTGATTTATCCCTGATCTTGCTGCATCCATGGTTGATGTATCAAAAAGTTTAAAAGCTTTGCCTACATCATCTGCTGTTGCCTCGTGTGACCTATCATCAGATTTTAACAATGTCAATACATCCCCACTGCAAATCCAGGTTTCAGGAATCTTTATATTAATAAGATTTTACTTACAGTCTCATTTTTGCAAGTGACTCACTCAGTCTGACAATTGCTTCTAGCTGTCTCACTGTGATAGGTATCGCTGCAGCCTCTCCTGTTTCATGTGCACGTCTCTTCATATCCTGTTTTTACAAAAAAAAACTTACTTAGAGAACACTTACTCTAACATCTGTATTGCCAAATGTTCTAATGTAATGACAAAAATACCTCTCTGATCTTGACATATTTCTGCTTTAGCATCGTAGCCGCAGGTTCTGAGAGACGAGGATGACACCTTGCTCGACAGTACTGTATATACCTAAGTTGACAATATCATTATATTTTATAGTCACAATTTTGAATACGTAACTGAGAGAGCATGTTGTTGTCTTGACGAATGAAATAACACCTTTTGAGCCAGTTATCTTCTTTAGAATCTGTGTTATCACCAGAAAATTTGTCCGCAGATGCATGAACCCTTATAATATGGCTGGCTATTTCCTGTCAAAATAATTTTCCAACATTAAACTTGTCTATCTAAGAAAGCAACGAACCTAACTATCCCAGTTACACTAATAATTACCTTGTCTTGGGCATACTTCCTGATGTCCTTGACAATGAAGATAAGATCAAATCTAGAAAGAATTGTTGTCTGCAAATCAATATTGTCCTGGGCAGTCTGCAAACCCAATAAAGAAACACTGAGAATATTGCAAACAAGAATATGTAAAACCATAATGTTGATAAAGATGCGTATCAGAGTTCAAACCTTGAGGTCATCATATCGACCAGAGGGCGGGTTAGCAGCAGCAAGCACCGAGGTTCTAGAATTAAGGACAGTTGTTATTCCAGCTTTTGCAATGGAGATTGTCTGCTGCTCCATAGCTTCATGAATAGCAACCCTACACTCATGATAAGAAAAACAAGTCAATTCTACTGATCAAGAAGAATTGAATTCATCTACCATATGGATCAGAGTTTGAATTACCTATCTTCTGGTCTCATCTTGTCAAATTCATCAATACATACAACGCCTCCATCTGCCAAAACCATAGCACCGCCTTCAAGATAGAACTCGCGCTGCAATGAAGATAACAACAAGTAAAACAACTAGAAACTTTCATAGCAAACTGATATTGAACATTATATATAACAGAGAAAGGAGAATGAAGCAGAAAAACAAAGTGAAGATAGGACATACAGTGCTGCTATCTCGAATTACAGAAGCCGTAAGCCCAGCAGCTGATGAACCCTTTCCAGATGTATAAACAGCTATTGGAGCTGTCTTCTCCACAAACTTGAGAAACTAGAAGAAAAAAGAAGAGGTAAATTGGATTTCAACATCTAAACTACAGGTGTTGGAAATAACACTGACTTTATAATCTAACACAACAACAAAGTATATAAGAATAAGAATGCAACACATATTTCAAATCATTGATACTGTGATCATATTATAAACCTGTGATTTTGCTGTTGACGGGTCTCCCAGAAGCAAAACATTAATATCACCTCTTAGTTTCACTCCATCAGGAAGGCTCTGAGTTGAAAATATAGAAGTATATAAATATATTAAAAATGCATCCAAGTGCAAAGAAACTGAAAACTTAAATCGCAGTTACTTACCTTCCTTGATCCTCCAAAGAGAAGACATGCCACTGCTCTCTTAACATCCTCATGACCAAATATAGAAGGTGCGATCTTGGTGCATATGCTCGAGTATACATCTTGACTATCAGCAAACTTTTTGAATTCTTCCTCCTAACAGTAATATTGTCAAAGGAAGGACTGTTAAATGGAATTGGACAACTAGACTGCATATAGGGATGTTCTAAGCAGGCCTAAATGGATCGTCTAAACTAGAAGCACAGAGTATCTTTCATGAAAACAGCATCACTTTCATTTGGTTAGTTAGGCTATGTCGACATTAATAGTCCATTGTGAAACCGTAGCTGTCAAATGAAATAAAAAGTTTCAAATGATTCAATACTAACTTCATCAGGAGTGAAGTTGGCAGGGCCACGGGAACTGGCCTCATTTGTGTCTTCCAATCCAACAACTCTAATGTAAGGCTGCCGAATTGCAACTGCTCCTTTATGCCTACAACAGAAGGTAGTAAATGACGTCCATCATTGTTACTGGAAATTTAGCAGAAAACAATCTACACTCTCATGAGTCTCATCTGACATAAACTAAAAGCTTACGAGTTAGATGATGATGAAGCTTGGAAGATACTGTATATACCCATTACTGTTAGTCTGGTTCCAGGTACAATTGTTTGTACAAGGTGCCGATCAACTGAGAGAAGCATATTCCTTGGAAGCTCTCCAGTAGGAACATCCTTCAAAAAGTCAGAAGCATTTCATATATAACAGTCCAAATACATATTTACCATCTAAATCAACGATTCTATACCTCTGGGTTCTCCTGTAGCTTTAATGTCTGTTGATCAACATACTGACTTCTATCAGGAACCACCATCCATGGATCAATAGGACAAGGTTCTTCTCCAGGCTACAAAAAAGGTCCAATCAGATTCATAAAAAACCAAGGGTAACTACAAACATAAACCACCAAATAAAATCAAAGAAATCATGGAAGAACCTGTGGTATATTATCACATGATCGAGGAACAATGGCTCCACCAAGACCCGGGCGACATGGAACTTCCCGTGTTTTTTTACAATTCTTACATACTAAAAACACATAAGTAGCCTTTGCTTTCACTCTTGAAGCTGCAATACTAATCCCAGAGATTTTCACCAACTTTGAAATGTACTGAGCCTGTGGAAATTTAAGTATAAATCTCAAGGCATACAAGAACGCATTTAATCAATCAGAAACTAAAGCAAAAAGACATACCCCAAGCAATCGCATTGACACAGGATCCTCTCTTGAAGTCAGCAAAATCTGCACATCCTTTGGTAGAGGTTCCTCCATTTCACCTCCCTCTTTAGCCTCCCTCATTTTCAATCCAGACAACACTTCACCAGCTGCTTTCTCGAACTGCAATACAAAACTTCTGTCAATACTAACAATAGTAGAATATGTTAAGAAAACTTTCAGTTACACTCAAACACCAATAATACTTCCTCTTTGACTGTAATCAAATCTATATGAACTAAATAACAATGACACTTAATACTCATTTAAACACAATAAATACATCTAAATCTCCTAATTTGTTTTTCTAATTTCATTTTTAATCATATCTCTAAAACTATATAGCAAATGAACTTCAATACTCATAACATCAACTAATTTCTTTTAATTTCATTTTAGTCATAATCTCTTGAATCTTAATCACACCAGTATAAACTAAACATATAAAAAATTAAAAGAAATTGAGATCTTACAAGGGGAAGATAATCCGCAGGAGCAGATCGAACTAATGAGGGGAGATCAGAATCGAAAGCGAGAAGATCTTCGAGATGAACAAGAAGTCTCTTAGGGTTATCTAGAAGAGCTTCTCTATACGGGAAACAGTTCTGCTCGATCTCGAAATTTCTGATAAATTCTTTAAATTTGGTTAAAACGGCATGTGGGCTGACAGTCGTGGGGTCTCCGGCCTCCGGAAACTGTGGCTGGTCACTGTAGTAAACTGCTCCTTCGTCCCAACCTGACATTTTTGCTTCGTCGTCTCCGTTAACGAATCTCTCTCTTTCTATCGAAATGTGTGTGACGAGAATGAGAGTGGCGAAAAAGGTTTTACTCAGCGATGAGTTTTGGCGGGATGAATGTGGCGGGACGAGTGTGGCGGGAAACCAATGGGCCTGGCCCAAATCGCGTGATCTAATTGTTGGATTTGTGTCCGTCGATTTTCTTTACTAGTTTTTTTTTTCCCGTTTAAACGTCGTACGTTATTATTTTATCATCTAAAAGATAAATTAAAATGAAGGAAAAAAGAATTAAATAGTTTTGTTTTAGACAAAATTTAAATTATTTTCTGTAATATCTTCGTTATATATTAGTTTGGATAAACGTTTGTAATATACTTTTGAAAAATGCTAAAAATACCATTTTACTATTATCATTTTATATAAATATTTCTTTTTAAATTTTTAAAAATATAATTTAAAAATAAAATAAAACTAAAATATTTCAAATGTTATAATTCAATTTAAATGTCACAGTAAACTGACCTAATCAAAATCGATAAACCATTTTATTAAACAAAACTCGGCAAACCATAATCTTAACCGGTTTTGTGATTCTAAACCGAATTACGGATGTTATAATGGTTGTATTATTTTCTAATTTAATTCATCAACATTTAGTTCATGGCAACTTTTGGAACCATGTCTAGATTGTTATAAAGTTTATAATTTTTCTACTCCATGTTAGCTCATATCTATTCTGTTAGTATGCTTTACTGAGTGTAGAACTTAAAATAATGCTGAAAATTTGTTTTAAAATGTGTTTATAATATTTATAGTATTGATGAATACTACTATTCTATTTTTGGAAAGAAAACTAAATCTATTTTCTCCTCTTTTTTTTCTGTTAAAAAAACAAAAAGACCAAAAGCAAAAGAGACGGCATTAAAACAGTTCAAAACACCTTAAAACAAGGTTTGCCACAAACCACAAAAACACAGACACAGAAACCACTTGTGTAAGTGTATATATAGCACTTCTTTGTCTTCACACCACATCACAAAACTAAAGAAAAAAACCCATTTTGGCTTTTACTCTTTCTTGTTCTTCAAGTCACCTACGAAGAGAATAATAAGAGTTTATTTACCAAAAAAAACCGAAGGTCTTGAAACGTTTGATTCATCATGGCTGCTGATATCTCATGGGAAGAAATAAAAAACGAGAATGTTGATCTTGTAAGTGTTTACTCTATTCAAAATATATACTAAATAATTCAAATAATGTTTTAACATATATAAATGAATCTAATATGTATTACAGGAAAAAATTCCTGTGGATGAAGTGTTCCAACAGCTAAAATGTTCACGTGAAGGTCTATCATCAGAAGAAGGAAGAAACAGGCTTCAAATATTTGGAGCAAACAAACTCGAAGAGAAAGAAGAAAATAAATTTCTAAAGTTTTTAGGGTTTATGTGGAACCCTCTTTCATGGGTGATGGAAGCTGCAGCTATTATGGCCATCGTATTAGCAAATGGTGGTGGAAGGCCACCAGATTGGCAAGACTTTGTTGGGATTACATGTTTGCTTATCATAAACTCAACCATTAGTTTCATTGAAGAGAATAATGCTGGTAATGCAGCAGCAGCTTTAATGGCTAATCTTGCTCCTAAAACAAAGGTTTTAAGAGATGGAAGGTGGGGAGAGCAAGAAGCTGCTATTTTGGTACCTGGTGATTTAATCAGCATTAAGTTAGGTGATATAGTTCCTGCGGATGCTCGTCTTTTAGAAGGTGATCCTTTAAAGATAGACCAATCTGCTCTTACTGGTGAATCTCTTCCAGCTACTAAACACCCTGGAGATGAAGTCTTCTCTGGCTCTACTTGTAAACAAGGTGAGATTGAGGCTGTTGTTATTGCGACTGGAGTTCATACCTTCTTTGGCAAGGCAGCTCATCTTGTTGATAGTACTAACAATGTTGGTCACTTCCAAAAGGTAATGATGATTGATGATGTCTCTTAATAATGTTTCTTGCAACCCAAGAAACCATTTGACCTAATTATAGTGTTGAAACTCTCATTTGTTTTCAGGTGTTAACCGCAATTGGTAATTTCTGTATATGTTCAATTGGAATAGGAATGTTGATTGAGATAATTATAATGTATCCAATCCAACATAGAAAATATAGAGATGGAATCGACAATCTTCTTGTACTTCTCATTGGAGGAATCCCAATTGCAATGCCTACTGTGTTGTCTGTAACAATGGCTATTGGATCTCATAGGTTATCTCAACAAGGTGCCATTACAAAAAGAATGACCGCCATCGAAGAAATGGCTGGTATGGATGTTCTTTGCAGCGACAAAACCGGAACTTTAACTCTCAATAAACTTACAGTTGACAAAAACTTGATTGAGGTTTGAAAACAAATCTCTTCATCAACATTCTTTTGGTACTTTAGAAAGTTACAATATTGTGGATTTTTGTGTTCATTAGGTATTCCCAAAAGATGTAGACAAAGACCTTGTGATATTGCTTTCAGCTAGAGCTTCAAGAATAGAGAATCAAGATGCAATAGATACTTCCATTGTTAATATGCTAGGTGATCCAAAAGAAGCAAGAGCTGGAATAACTGAAGTACATTTCTTACCATTCAATCCAGTTGAAAAGCGAACCGCGATAACTTACATTGATACTAATGGAGAGTGGCATAGATGTAGTAAAGGTGCTCCTGAACAGATTATTGAACTTTGTGTTCTTAAAGGAGAAACAAAGAGAAGAGCACATGACATCATTGACAAATTTGCTGAGCGTGGACTTCGTTCACTTGGTGTAGCACGTCAAACAGTTCCTGAAAAGAACAAAGAAAGCGCCGGAACACCATGGGAATTTGTTGGTCTTTTACCACTCTTTGACCCTCCAAGACATGACAGTGCAGAGACCATTAGAAGAGCTCTTGATCTTGGTGTAAATGTTAAAATGATCACTGGTGATCAATTAGCTATTGGTAAAGAAACAGGTCGTAGACTTGGAATGGGAACAAACATGTATCCTTCATCTTCTTTACTTGAAAACAAAGATGACACTACTGGTGGAGTTCCTGTTGATGAACTCATTGAAAAGGCTGATGGATTCGCTGGAGTCTTTCCCGGTATGTTAATTTTCATTTTTTTCTTTGTTCTCACTAATTAGATTCTAAATCTTTATGATCTTACGTAGAGCACAAGTATGAGATTGTAAGGAAACTTCAAGAAAGAAAACATATAGTTGGTATGACTGGAGATGGTGTAAACGATGCACCAGCTTTGAAAAAAGCTGACATTGGTATAGCAGTTGATGATGCAACTGATGCAGCAAGAAGTGCCTCAGATATAGTATTGACAGAGCCAGGTCTTAGTGTTATAGTTAGTGCTGTGCTTACAAGTAGAGCTATCTTTCAGAGAATGAAGAACTACACAATCTATGCAGTCTCTATTACTATCCGTATAGTCTTGGGCTTCATGCTTGTGGCTCTTATTTGGGAGTTTGACTTTTCTCCTTTCATGGTTCTCATTATTGCAATCTTGAATGATGGAACTATCATGACCATTTCTAAAGATAGAGTCAAGCCTTCACCAATCCCTGATTCTTGGAAACTTAAGGAGATCTTTGCTACTGGAGTTGTTCTTGGAACCTACATGGCTCTGATCACTGTTGTTTTTTTCTGGCTAGCTCATGACACCACATTCTTTTCGGTAATAATATTTACTTAAAATTTAATATATTCTGGCAGCTCCGGCCCAAAAAAATTTATGGTCCGGAGCAAAAGATTTTTTTGGATCATTGTACATAGTAAAATAAATTCTAAGCCAAATTTCTTTACCAAACCACTTCTTACAAAACTTTTGGCAGAAAACAAATTTCCTTACCAAATTTTTTTTTTGGGCCTTTTGGGCTTAAGAAATTTTAAAAAAATTTGGGTGGGCCATGGCATTCGCCATGTTTGACTCTCCCAAGAGACGGATCTGCCCCGACCCATCCTACTTGGGTCAGGCCTATATACTTATCATTGGGTTTGAAGATCATAATTAAAATCATTTCACTAGGAAATCAAACATGTATTTTTCTTCTTGGTGTGTGTAGGATAAATTTGGAGTAAGGTCATTACAAGGACAAAACGAGGAGTTAATATCAGTTTTGTATTTGCAAGTTAGTATAATAAGTCAAGCTCTCATCTTTGTTACTCGATCAAGGAGCTGGTCTTTTGTGGAACGTCCTGGATTTCTTCTTCTTATTGCTTTCCTTGTTGCTCAAATGGTATACATATATACTTTGGATCATAAATATACATTACATAATAATTTACATATACTTTGGATAATATAGTTTTCTTGTCACAATATATAATAGGTTGCAACCTTAATAGCTGCTTATGCGCATTGGGAATTCGCAAGAATCAAAGGGTGTGGATGGGGTTGGTGTGGAGTCATTTGGCTTTATAGTCTTGTCACATATATTCCTCTTGATATACTCAAGTTTATCACTCGTTATACTCTTAGTGGCAAAGCTTGGAACACCATGATTGAAAATAGGGTAAGTGTTAATTAACTTAATCTTGATTCTTGAACTACATAATTATTTAACATTGTATTGTTTCCTTTTCTTGTAAACATAAGACGGCATTCACAACCAAAAAAGACTACGGAAGGGGTGAGAGAGAAGCCCAATGGGCTCTAGCTCAACGTACACTTCATGGGCTTAAACCGCCAGAGTCAATGTTCGAGGATACAGCAACTTACACTGAGCTTTCTGAGATTGCTGAACAAGCCAAGAAACGTGCTGAAGTTGCCAGGTACGTAAATGATCACTACAAAGATTCATACGTAAACATTTTCTTACAAGATTTATGAGTTATGTTATGTTGTGGTATCTAGGTTAAGAGAAGTGCACACTCTTAAAGGCCATGTTGAGTCGGTAGTGAAGCTCAAGGGACTTGACATTGACAATCTTAACCAACACTACACCGTCTAAACCAAACTACAATAATATTTTTGATTGGGAGACACATGAAGACGATCCAAACAATAAAGTTGGAGAAAATGAATATTCATAAAGATACAAAAAGAAGTAAAAAAAATGCTTCATAATTTGAGAAAAAAATCAATAAAGAAGAAGATGATGACAGGATTCATAGTTAAGATGGAATAAACAGAAGAGAGAAGACATATCGTCAACATTCGTATTCACTACTCACCAGTGATCCCATTTGTTTTGGTTTTAAGTTTTTTTTTTCTCTATATTTTTTTATATGTAAGAATTTAAGGTTGGTATTAATTATAGGAGTTATATATTTTGTTTTTTTTATTCAACAACAACTATATTTTATTCTGCGATTTTGCACATGCATTGATATTCTATATATTGTTGGTGAAGAATCGTTATAAATACTATAAGATGCTAATTGATCTGCATACACTGGGCAGACCCGTTACGCGAGTAATAAACAATTTAATTTAAAATAAACTCTGATATATATTATCCCATTAATTAAGTAAATTGATTATTATTTTTGTGCAACCAATTTTATATAATATAATATATTTTAACAAAATATATTTTTTATGCTAAATAAAATTTAATATTTAATTTGAAATACAAAAATAATGTGAATTTTTTTTATCATTAGATATTTTGAATTTACAAAACATATTTTAGAAATTTTTGTGTAGAGATACTTTTAAATCTATACTAACAATATTTAAAAGAGTAATTCCTTCTAATACCATCATTTATAATTTTTGGGACAAAATTACATTAATTTATTTAATTAGACATAAATACTACTTTTTATTAAAATCATATTTTTAATTTAATGTTTGGGTTGAGTATTTAGTATTTATTGTTTGGGTTTAGTATTTAGTATTTAGTGGTTGGGTTTAGTATTAATTGTTTGGGTTTTGTGTAATTTCTCAAAAATATAATCTAATTTTTTTATTTAATTGAATTATTAAATGGTAATTTTGTCTTAAATTAATTTTAGTAGTATTTGTGGAAATTAAAATTAATTTGGTGGTATTTTTGAGAATTTTCCATATAAAATCAATTATAATGAGATTTTAAATAAAATTATTTTAAAATAGAAAATAAAAAATATCTTTTACTGCTTAAAAACTAATTATTTTATGAGAAAATTAGATATAATGCTCTAAATATCTTCAATCTAAATTTATATAGTTGAAAAGTATACATTACTTATAAATCCATGTATTTGACAAATACCTAAACCTTAAAACAATTTTTTGTTAAAAGGGATGTATGTAACTTACAAGTTCATAATCACTAATATTTAATTTTCATATTAGACTATAAGCATTTAACAAAAAGAAATAACAAAATTAAAGAAAATAATTTTTTTTTTTAAATAAATATTTCGCAGATATAAGTTTTGGAAAATTGTATAAATACCATTAAAGAGATACACATTTTTATAAATACCATAATTCTTCTCAGTTTTTGAAAATATTAACATGTTAATTAAATTATCTATATATAACCCTAAAAATGTGATATTTAGCCTGCATGTTTGTTTGAAGATTTTTATCTACGGTGGAATCAGTTCAGGTTTAATTTAGAAAATTCTTATTTTGCAGCTTTTGCACAATATAATTCATTTTTTCAGTGAATTTTCTGGATTTCGAAGATTTTGTAATTTTTTATTAAGTTATAATTTTTATAAATTTATAAAAATTTAAATTATTTAACTTATATTTTTATTTTATTAAGATTGAGTTTTAAAATTTTTAATAATTTTTATTATAAAAGAATAAGAATTCTGTGAAAATCTGCGGGCTCCATAAATTTTATGAATGCAGATATAGATCTAACTATCTAACGACGCACTATACATACATACGCCGTTATAACCCGTACCATGTGCGTATTTTAGTAAATTTTAATAATAAAGTCGCGTTGTTTTACCTTGGTGAAGCCAGA
>KE158400.1:0-25150 GCA_000411055.1 Leavenworthia alabamica | reverse complement strand
TCCATCATCCAACGTCGACGAAGACGACTTTGGGAGAGAAGAAATCAAAGAGAGCTACTTTGATGCAGATCCAGAATGACACTATATCTGTTGCTAAAGCTGCACTTAATCCTGTTAAGGCTAATATCCTTCCGCAAAGGCAGAGACAAAAGAAGAAGGTACGAAGCTTTTCTCCATAGTTCGATTAATTAATTCAATTTTGTGCCAACTGTAGTGTTAGACACATTTCTATGTTGTGTTTCAACTCCTTAAGTGGTTAAGCTAATTGAATCCTGGAACATTTGAAGCTTAGTGTACTTGATTGTGGTCATAGAATATAGGAGGAATATAATATACTGTGTTGTTTATTTGATGTAATCTGAATAGTAGAGGACGAAAATCTATTTCTGTATTGTTTCTTCGATGTTGTTAGCACAACTTTAATGTTGGAAATGATTTTCACAGCCAGTTTCCTATTCACAACTTGCAAGGAGTATTCACGAATTAGCTGCCACTTTGGATCAGGTCTAAGTTTGTGTTATTATGCTGTACCTTTAAATCGCCCTTCTTTTGGTGGTAATGGTATCTGAATATTTATTCTTTTCTGTTTATTTTGTTAATGCGAGAGAGCAGAAAAGTTCTCAGAAACAACTAGTGAACCATGTGTTCCCTAAGCTTGCTGTGTACAATTCCGTTGATCCTTCTTTGGCCCCATCGCTTCTTATGGTATGTGGTACTTTGCTGGTTTGACGACTAATATTGTCAGAAAATACTGTTTTTCGTATCATTTATTTTAAGTTTATAATGGAGCACGAGCATCTAAAAATGATTCTTTGTATTAGAGATGTTTTTTCTTCTTTACCCATTAATGTTTCATGAATCTTCAGAAATTTGCATTTTGAAAACTATCTGTCAAAGAGAGGCATCAGGTTTTAGCTTTCTTTTTCTCTTGTGATTGATACAGCTTAATCAGCAATGTGAAGACAGGAATGTGCTGCGCTATGTGTATTATTACTTAGCTAGAATTTTGTCTGATACGGGCATGACTCCAGGGGGTGGTATCCCTACTCCTAACTGGGATGCTCTAGCAGATATTGATGCGGGTGGAGGAGTAACGAGAGCTGATGTTGTTCCTCGGATAGTGAATCAGCTTACAACCGAAGCTTCAAATTCTGAATTTGAATGTGAGATTCACTCGCATTTGGCAATCATGATTTTGGTTTCAGGCTGTAGTGTTTTCTTCGTGTATATATATAAATAAATTCCTGCCTTTAAGATAAATGACTTATCACTGTCTCATTGCCGAGTGTTGTTTGTAAGGGAGTCTTGAGGTCTGCCCTAGTCTGATTTATTTTATAATGGTATGCTTGTTTAATGTTTCTTAAGAAATATCCCAGATTCCCAGGACCCTTTTAATTTTCTTTTGATGGATCAAAATACTTAGAAAAGTGATGCCAAAAGGTAGTTATGCTAGATGTGGTGTCAGTGTTAGTGTGAATTAAATAATTTTGTGGTTATAGAAGTGAAAACCAACATCTCAGACAGTAAATAGAAATTAACAGTTTGAGATCATGTAGCGTTCTCTTCCAACTTTCCATCCATATTGTGACTGGAGATTGTTTTCTAACCTTACCATATTGTGTTTTTCAGTTCATGCTCGACGATTGCAAGCTTTAAAAGCTCTGACATATTCACCGTCTGGCAATTCTGAGCTTTTGTCAAAATTGTATGAGATTGTATTTGGCATTCTTGAGAAGGTTTGTTATTTGTCTTATTACGAATGCTCTCTGATTTTAAAAAGATGCTTTAATTATGTTCCATAAGCCTGGGGTTGTCCTGTCCATTCTTTTCACTTGGTGTGATTTTATCTTGTCCCGGCTTTATTTTATCTATGCAATTATACTATTGCATTTTGTATCAGTGTGGTTTAATTTACGTATTTTTTTTCGAGTTATATTCTGATTCATGTTTCATGTCACATTCAGGTTGGTGATGTTCCAGGTAAACGAAAGAAAGGTGTCTTTGGGACGAAAGGGGGTGATAAGGATGTATGTTTCTCAACTATTAGATTCTCCAGTAAAAGGCTCAAGGCTTCTAAGCATGTTTTCTGCATTTCACAGTTTTCATTTTTATAATGCTCTGCATTTTCTTTGCCGTGCTTTAGGATATAAACTTCTCAAAATGCTTGTTGATGGCTACTATGCACTAGGCAGAGTATCAAAGTTACTCTTTGATTATTTGACTTTTCTAATCTGGAGACTCTGGCTATTAGCTTTTAGCTTTTCAAGGCCTGAGTTAGATGTAATTTGAATTGATAAAAACATTTATTATAAAAATTACAATATATCCTTATACCAGATTATCCATAAGCCATAGGACAAACTCTGAGAACTTGTTAGCTTCTAGACATGTAGGCAGACTAATGGAATATCTCCCCACTGATTGTACAGCTTCTCGATTGCAAAAAGTCAACAACTTTGTTATTAACTTGAGCATTCGATCTTCTTTTTGTTAGTCGATTATGAGGAGTAACTTGCAATACGCTGCTATGAGTGCATTGAGAAGACTCCCTCTTGATCCAGGAAATCCACTTTTTCTGCACCGTGCAGCCCAAGGGTAAGACTTTTTGGTTCTTTCTACTTTCAATTGAAGTGAGTGGTATTAGAATCAGTTATAGTTAGGTGATTCTCAAAAGAGATTTTGTTTTTAGCTTATTCCTAAATATGTAGTATATAAAACACTTATTCTGGTATCCACACTATGATGTTGTAGCGTTTCATTTGCTGATCCGGTTGCAGTGAGGCATTCACTGGAAATTCTATCTGAGTTAGCCACTAAAGACCCCTATACAGTAGCAATGACACTAGGTAAATATGTTACCCTTTATATTGTTTTGTTATTCTATTTCTGTGTACACACTTAATTGTTTGTCACTCAATCCTTGATATGTGTCTCTTGATCTTTTGGTGCAGAGAAGCTCGCGTCTCCAGTAGGTATGCTTTCCAGGCCTTTTATCTTTTGACATTAATCCGTCCATTGGTGATTTCTTGTGTACTTGTTCTAATTATAATGAAGTATCTGGAACAAGATTTTAAATGCATAGTATAAATTGGTCCACCGATGAGACATACTCTTGATCACAAGAAAACTCTCTTTTAATATGATCATTATGATAAGTTTAGAGGTTCGTTGATATATCTTTCTCCTGTACACCAAATTAGGGGCTTTGCAAGATATCCTACATATGAATGATGTGCTTGCTAGGGTGTCCTTGGCTAGGCTGTGCCATTCATTATCTAGAGCTCGGGCTTTGGATGGTAAGTATATCAAGCTCTTTTTCTTTCTACTGCCCATTCTCGTTCTGTTATTTTTATCAGGCTATATGGGATAGGTTTATTTTTGAGGACTTACAGACTAGTTTCCTTTCCATCTTCCTACAGAGAGGCCTGATATTAGGTCTCAGTTCAACTCAATTCTCTATCAGCTACTCCTAGATCCAAGCGAAAGGGTATGCTATGAGGCGATTTTGTGCATTCTGGGAAAATACGATAACACTGAGAGGCATGAGTTCTGCGACTTTGTTTTCTCTTGTTTCATTCTTTCTATGGTATTGAATAATTTACTACATCTTATAGGATGGATGAGCGTGCTGCTGGGTGGTACCGCTTGACCAGGGAGATCCTAAAGCTGCCAGAAGCACCATCCTTGTCCTCCAAGGATAAATCTCACAAAAGCAAGCGTCCGCAGCCCCTTATTAAGCTTGTAATGAGGAGGTAATCCTAGCTTGGTGGAAGACCATGTTTGGAAATGAGATCTTATGGGTTCCTTTTCTTCACTAGATTGTTTATTTGACCCTGTTCTTTCAGGTTAGAAAGCTCATTCCGCAGTTTCTCAAGACCTGTGCTTCATGCAGCAGCAAGGGTCGTACAAGAAATGGGAAAGAGCAGGGCAGCAGCGTTTGCTATGGGATTACAGGACATTGATGAAACTGTTCATGTAAATGGATTTTCTGACGCTCTAGATGATGCTGAGACCAACGAAAGTTCTCACCCAGAAGGTACATTGTCAGTATCCTCTTATAACTTCAGCTTGAAGTACTTTAAAAAAATCTTAGATGTATAACAGATATACACATTTTTCTAATTTCATATGGAGCATCAAATTTTATGCAAGGTTTTGGTCTTTAAGAGTTTCGTTCAGATTTTTATTGTTTTATTGTTTTATTATACCTCTAAAGGTCACCAATTATTAACTCAATGGTATGATGTCCTTACTCGAAGAAATGTAAGTAACTCAATGGTATGATGTCCTTACTAAAATAATATTATGGTTACCAGCCTTCTCTTCAGACCTAACATGTTTTTATTAATGCTTTGATTTTCCTTCACCGAATTGTTTGAATATGTAGGGTATCTTTTCATCTTTCGAGTTCAACATATTTCAAATTACATTTTATTTATCTTTTTCCCTCTGTCTGGTTACACGTTTACCCTTATTTTTGTTATTTTGATTGGTCGAATGTTTGCAGGAATACGGAGAACATCGTCTATATCTGCAGGGCCTGGTCGCAGTGATACAATTGCAAGTTTGCTGGCCTCATTAATGGAGGTGGTTAGAACAACTGTAGCATGTGAGTGTGTGTATGTCCGGGCAATGGTTATCAAGGCATTGATATGGATGCAAAGTCCGGATGAATCGTTGGATGAGTTGAAATCAATCATTGCCTCAGAGCTTTCAGATCCTTCTTGGCCTGCAGCTCTAGTTAATGATGTTTTGCTTACTTTGCATGCTCGTTTTAAGGTTAGAACGATATTTCCTGCATTTTTTTTATTTTCAAACATATTTGCAAAGTGCTTTAAAGGTTTAGTAGCTCTGTTGTTTGTCCATAATCCTATAAGTAGGATGCTTGTAGTAGTTCTGTGATGTAGGAAATCTTTTTAATTTCGTAGAATGTACTGTAACGAGGTATCGGGCAGAAAATTTCTGCACCTAGCCCTACGAGCTTGTGACAACTTTCTTCTGTTGCGATGAATCTGAAGACAAACTTGAACAAAATTGAAGAGTGAAATTTGAACTGTTTTTTTTTCCTGTAGTTAACTCTTTTTTATTTTTTCTTTCGCAGGCAACTCCAGATATGGCTGTCATTCTTCTCGAAATTGCCAGAATATTTGCCACCAAAGTTCCAGGGAAAATTGACGCTGATGTCTTGCAGCTGCTCTGGAAGGTATCCTCTTCTTGCTGATTAATTTTAAAAGCTATTATAGTTTACTTCTGTTTTATAGTCTTCCTATTTCAAATTTTGATTCCATTTGAAGACATTTTGAGATCTTGAATTTTGTGTGCTTGTTAAGTCTATTTTTGGTAGCTATAGATTTGAATAAAAAATAGTTGTCGTATCGGTTGGCTCAAATTATTATGGGATATTTTTGATTAAATTTGCTACCTCAAGTAGTTTATTTGCTACACTTTATTTATTGATCAATTTCTAGACATGTCTTGTTGGAGCTGGTCCTGATGGGAAACACACCGCCCTAGAAGCAGTCACAATAGTACTCGATCTACCACCTCCACAGCCGGGGTCCATGGCTGGAATGACATCAATTGATAGGGTCTCTGCATCAGATCCCAAGTCAGCTCTGGCGCTGCAGAAATTGGTGCAAGCAGCAGTAAGCATTCCTCAGAAGGTTTTACATTCATTTGGTAATGTTTTCAACACATTAACGTAGAACGAATACTGTGACAGGTATGGTTCCTTGGAGAAAATGCAAACTATGCCGCTTCAGAATACGCATGGGAATCTGCAACTCCACCGGGCACTGCACTTATGATGTTGGATGCAGATAAAATGGTTGCTGCTGCCAGTTCTCGCAATCCTACCCTAGCTGGTGCATTAACTCGCCTCCAGAGGTGTGCATTTAGTGGAAGCTGGGAGGTATACCACTATATTTTGCTGCTCACATTATTTTTATTTGTTTTTAATTGTTTGTCAAATGGACAACCCAACCCAAACCCACAAAAGACCCTTAGGTAGAACTCACTTAGCTAAAGGGTCTCGGTGCCCTTAGGTCTTACAAGACTTTACTTAATTCCCCTCTCATCTAATGTGGGATACTTTCATACCCACAATCTTATAATTTTATTGATGACCTGATTATTTTAGAAGGGTCTTTGATCCTAAACCTTGTCTAGGAACAGTTTGGCTGGTGCATGCACTACACTTTTCTCTCTATTTGTAGCTGAGTTGGTTTATCATTTGATTACATTCTAGAACAAAAACCATATTTTGAGACATCATATTGATAACTGCGGACGAATGGGATGATCTACTTAGCTAGCTTTTAATGGCTGATACCTTTTCAGGTTTCATTTTTTCCTTTCATGTTATTATGCCTAATAATCTTATTTGGCCTCTCTTGCAATCCGAAGCTTTATTATTATTTGTTTACAGACTTTTAACTTTATAGAAATCGCTTAGTATAAATTGTGGTTCTTAATTACATCTTATATATGATTTTCTTCCTCGCACTTTAGTTGGGACTTTTGTGAAGCATAGACACGTTTATGCCCTCAGAATAGACTCCTAAAATTAGTATTACTTCTAAGGTTTCCCATCTAAGTGCTTATGTTTCATTGATACCCAGGTGCGTATTGTTGCAATTCAAGCTCTTACTACAATAGCCATTAGATCTGGTGAACCTTTCAGACTGCAGATATACGAGTTCTTGTACACCTTGGCAGAGGGGGGTGTACAGTCTCAACTTTCTGAAATGCACCTGAGTAATGGGGAGGACCAAGGAGCTAGTGGTACAGGACTTGGAGTTTTAATAACTCCGATGCTTAAAGTTCTGGATGAAATGTATGTAGGACAAGACGAATTAATCAAGTAAGGAAGAAATCTTATCTTCTTCTTTTCTTCCCTGTGATTTGTATATCTGACCTGTACACTATATTTATGGTTGACATATGAATTTTATCTTGATAATAAGGGACATACGCCATCACGATAATGCAAACAAAGAATGGAAGGATGAGGAGCTGAAAAAGCTCTACGAAAATCATGAGAGACTGCTAGATTTTGTTTCCATGTTTTGCTTTATTCCAAGAGCCAAGTATTTACCCTTGGGTCCGATAAGGTAGTATCCTGAATTCAATCAATACATCAGCCAGTGACAGCTTACCCATTCTTGAATAATAATTGCTTATTATTCTATTGCCAAACCCTTTTTACATTTTCTGAAAGACTTTTTGTGTTATCTTTTTATATCATATGCTTATCTAGTTTAATAGAGTTTACTGCATTGCATGTGAATGTAGTCCTGACTAAAAGTGATATTGTTTTTATATAACAGATTCTGACAGAATTCAAAAAACATGAATACCTGTTTTGATGTTGTCAACTATATAATTTAACATTTTAAGTAAAAGAAACCTGTTGAACAAAAAAAAAAAAAAAGTAAAAGAAACCTATATACTTGCATTTCATGTTTGGTGATCTTTCTATTGACCCTCTTGTATGTCTTGCATGCTTTCTTC
Source organism: Leavenworthia alabamica (assembly GCA_000411055.1). Taxonomy (NCBI): domain Eukaryota; kingdom Viridiplantae; phylum Streptophyta; class Magnoliopsida; order Brassicales; family Brassicaceae; genus Leavenworthia; species Leavenworthia alabamica. The sequence continues at coordinate 17,638 of KE158400.1, read as the reverse complement.
CCTCTTCCTGTTTTTTATTTTATTATATTAGGTGCTTTTCTGTCTATATTCCCGTTTTATAATACACTTATTTTTTTATATTCTTATCGTCCTAACCTATGAAGTGCAAAGCTCATTGACGGCTACCGGATAAAGCACAATATCACTGTATCTACTGGGGCAACCGATCCAGCTGTTGTTGCTACTGGAATTTCAGACTTAATTTATGAGTCCACTCAGCCTGCCCCTGCTGCATCAAACTCCAGTGGCCTGGATGATGATTTGGTGAATGCTTGGGCTGCCAACCTTGGCGATGATGGTCTTCTTGGAAACAATGCCCCAGCAATGAGTCGGGTAAGTTTCCATTTTTTTCTAACTTCTTGATATAAAGGATTAGTATGTGTGCAGTTTAGGCCTGTGTGGACTATTTGTATATTCTTTTATTGTTGAGTCGGGTAAGTTTCCATTTTTTCTGACTTCTTGATATAAAGGATTAGTATGTGTTTAGGCCTGTGTGGACTATTTATATATTCTTCTTATTGTTCAATAAACTATATGGAGCAGAAAACGTTTTCTGATTAAGAAATCATAAAGTAAGAACAGTTGTGTGGAGTGTGGACTAATGGGTTAGATTAAAAACCTCGTTTTCAGAGAAGACTACCAAGTTTGGAACTGGTCTGAATAGTGTCAATAATGAATGCTTTAGGACTACACTTATTGGCTTTTCCAATTAAAAGTAGATAACATATCTTCTTGCATCGCTATTAATTAGCCATTCATCTGATTATTTGGCCATGTGAACTTATGAGCTACCACTGGTCATTTGACATTCGTACATAATTACATTGTAAGTGCTGCATATTGTTTTATATCTCGAAATGCAACTCAGACCTATATAATACCTGCCAGGTCAATGAATTCCTTTCTGGAGTTGGAACAGATGCGCCAGATGTTGAGGAGGAGAATGTCTTTTCCAGACCTTCGGTTGGCTATGATGACATGTGGGCTAAGACTCTTTTAGAAACATCAGAATTGGAGGTATACTGTTAGCTTTATCCGTCTTCAGGACTTTCTTAAAAATGACTTAGTTCTAGGAGTGCTAAAAATGACGTTATATTTACAGGAAGATGATGCGAGATCTGGTTCATCGTCTCCAGATTCTACTGGATCAGTAGAAAGCTCTATATCCTCTCACTTTGGTGGAATGAACTATCCATCATTGTTCAGTTCAAAGCCCTCGTCACATTCAACGGTAAGATACACTCAAAGCCTTCCTCAAAAAAAAAAAAACTAATGAATTATCTATGTCTGTGAATTCAATGCATCTCTCATAAGTTATATGAATATGGTTTTAACTCCAATAGGCAAAATCTGGTGGAAGCAAATACCAATCCACATATGAGGGTTATGGTTCCCCGGTAAGCTGATATTCTTTTTGTTTGTTTGTATATGATGTATAATGGGTTCTCATTCTTCTTTCTCATCTACCTTTCAGATTAGAGAAGAGCCTCCTCCACCTTATTCATATTCTGAGCCACAAGGTCGTGAGTCATTTGAGAACCCAACAGCAGCGTCAGGTTCTCGAAGTTATGAATCAGATGATGAAGAACCTAGGAAATCTACTGGCACAAGATATGGAACTGCACTCTATGACTTTACTGCAGGAGGAGATGATGAGGTAAGCTTTGCTTTTCTTCATTTGGTATTTGTTCTAGAAAAGACCAGTTAAAACGATTTAAAATCATGTTCCTGGGAAAAAAATATGTTATGAGCCAAGTGTTAAAACACGTTTGGGGTGGCATTGCAGCTAGACTTAATCGCAGAAGAGGAATTGGAGATAGAGTATGAAGTTGATGGCTGGTTTTACGTAAGTAGTAGTTGGTTTATAAAGACTAACACATTGAATCTTGTGAAGAATATAATCATTTCAAAACTGAAACCTAACCAAGATCAATTTTATAAACTAATACAGGTAAAGAAGAAGAGGCCTGGCCGAGATGGGAAGATGGCTGGATTAGTTCCTGTTCTTTATGTCAATCAACCTTGAGACGTAATGTAAAATCAGTGAACATGAATGAGAATGTATTTGTTTGGGCTTGTTATGTGTGTGTGTGTTTCTAATGATTGTTCAACTAAGTTTTCACTGGAAAAAAAAACAGTAGTTGAATTTTGACAATTGTTATATTATATTCATTATCAGAAAGAACATTTTTTTATTTTTTTTTCTTTCATTTAAGCCTTCATTAAAAATCCAGAATCGATTGATCCAAAGATGACTTTCACGAACGTCTAAGTGGAGAGGCACACTGTCTCTGTGAGCAGTGAGCACAGTAGCATAATATGCGTTACCGATATTACATTTCACGTAACTCAAAAAATCCCTATTTATCTCACTCTAAATAATAATTTTATTATCATTTATTTTAAATCGAACAAAATAATAGCTTATTAAGCTTAGATTTTGCTACATAGACAAATGATGATGATTAAATAAAGGACCTAAGTTTATTCGTTCTGATTTTGTTAGATTTTCTTTAAATATATCGCAATACAATATTTGAAAATTGAAGATTTAAATGGTCATAATTTGAAATCTAGAGAAATAAACAAGAGTAATTTGAAACTTAAGAATTTAAACATCTATAATTTGAAAGTTGAAAATTTAACATAAGGCAATTTATTACAATTTAAAGAATGTTAAAACTTTCTACAAGTCGCGATTTTGTATCGTGAAGAGTTAAAAGTTGTTTTCACATTCATACGATTAAAAAGAAATTTATGTAAGTAAAAGACTGTCGTTTTGCAAGTTTGAAATGCTATCCGAGTAAGTTAGACCTGAAATTTCTTCCCATACAACACCTCAGTTTATTTGCAATATAAACACCATAAACTTTTTAAACTTGTAAAGGTTTATAAACTTTCTAAAAATTATCACAAGATTCATAAATAATCTCCATCATAAGGTTTAAATCCCATAAGCATTGATAAGGCAGAACAAATATAAGAGTTGAATGTAGTTTGTTCAAGGTTTGGGGTAAAAAAAGTTACATAGACATAGACATAATTTGACGAGCAATGGCAGGGTCTTGCTGCAACAACTCTCTCAAATTATTCTCCACTTCTGCTTTCTGCTTCTCCAAGTATTCCTTTGATGTCTGACAAATCATCCCACTCAAACATGTTAGTTCTATAACAACAAAACAAAACACAAAAATAGAATGATATTACCTGTAGAGAAGTAATGGCAGCTTCACTGTCCTTAAGTTTTTGCTCTTGTTCATCCTCAAGCACAGTCTTAGGCTCTAGAACAAACCTATTAACCATATATATGAAACAAAACTATATAGTCAGCCACAAGGCCTTAGATGGATTATATAGTATTAACAACTTACGTTCGCCCTGAAAACAAAAAACAAAACAAAAGTTCGATGTTATAAACAAAGAAAAAGCCATTAAACCTTATGAAACCAGACAGAGAATTCATTAACCTATAGACTTGTAGGTGTTTGTATCTTCAGGTAATGGTCTTAGCTCTTCCAAGGTTAAGAAAGAACGTTTTTTATCTCCTTCTTTGTTCCTCATCTGATTCTGCACCTAAAAAAACCATACAACAATAACATATTTCAGTAATGTCTTATGATTTTATCATCTTATTGTACAACATATAGACCTAAGTTTTTGAACAACTTGATTGGTGTTTAACCCTTTTGTCAAAGTACTAATGAATCAATCATGTTCATAGAAGGAAATAACAAGGCACAAGTAGGATATTTACAAAGAGCTGATTCCAAAATCCAATAAAATAGAAGCAAACCATTATTATTTGAAATGTTTTTGTGTATTTTTAACCTGTTTCAGCTTCCCAGTGAGTTCAATCAAGCTTGCTTGGATCTCCATAAAAGCCTGTTACTTTACACATTAGAATTCAGGAATTGTAAAGATTATTAAAAAAGGTACTTACAGTTCTGTTTGCTTCGTCCGCCATATCTTGCAGATCTTAATCTTCAAGCTTGTTTTTTCGTTTTAGGGTGAAGAAAAGGGATTTGACGATTTTCGGGTTAACATCCGGGTCGGGTTGTATTTGGTTTCTTACCCGTATTGAATGATAAATTTATATTGGTTCAAGTTTTAATGAGTTTTAAGTTTTACCATGGTAAATTTTTGTTAGTTCGAATTTCTTTAGTAAAATTATCTATTTTTCACTTAAAACAAAAGATTTTAATTTTTAATATTTTTAACTGAAAATTTTTATTGAATTTAATTTAAACCATTCAAAAGAATTTTACATTCATATTTAAACTATTTAATTTTTTTATAGAAATGCAACTAGACCCAATAGATTTTGAGAGGATATTGAGGTTCAGGAATCTAGAGAAAAACATGGGATCCAAGACTAGAAAAGGTTTGGGGTCCATCGGTGATGGTCGGAATGATACAACATTTAGTTATCAGTGACATCATCAATACTTCATCTGCAATATTTGTAATATTTGTCCCACCACATTGGTAAAAATATGTAATTGCTTGGTTTCGTCTAAAATATCTCTTTAATAAATTACCAATAACCATAACTTAAAACTACAATTTTTGGAAACTTACTAACATGAGGAAAAATGAAAAGATGGGGGAGGGCTATCATTTTTGCCTACTTGAAAACATTCATTCAATAATCATTTATCATAAAATCAATTAGCTATGGAAATTCGGGTAGGTGGTTCGGGTTCGTGTAAACATATTTAGTTCAAATTTTTTAAGTTTACAATTTTATACTCCAATAAAATAATTTAAAATTTTCAGATTGATTTTGGGTAGCACTCGATCAGGATAGGGTTTGGATCGGTTCATATACTAAATCTTAAAACTGAGAAAAACAAAAAAAATTTGATTATCCATTCAGGTCAGATTTTGCATATCCGGAAAACCGAAATCACAACCGATCACCCAAATTTTACCTATACCCAAAATTAAATTTACCCGAATAAAACAAAAAAACATGATAATGTCCCTTGTACATTGTGCGGTTGGTCCAGCTTGTGGCTTACTGTCCCAGGGTTGATCGTTGGTCCAGGGCTTGGGTTTTGTATCAAGATCCACTGGATAGATGAGATGGCGTCAAACTCTCTTTTGTAAATTCTAAATAAATGACGTGATAGTGGAGTGAAGGTACAAGAAAGAGGGGTGAAGACTCTCTTATACGATACAAATCATAATCTCTAAAGAAATCATTCACATATTGAATTAAGAGGTTTTTCTAAGTGATGGAAAAGAGTATCATTCTTTAGAACCTCTTTGTGGTCTTGATCTGGTGGAAATGATAAATACTTGACCAAAAGGTATCTCTCCTAGAAGTGGCAAAACTTGTATGCATATAGGATTTCTCTTGATAGGTCACATTTTCTTGACATCTTTCTACAGTAATCCTTGATAAAGTTGCAAGCAGGTTTTCAAACTCAACTACCTTGTCTATGGTTCTCTCGAGCAACATAAACTCCTTCGGATTTTCTACGGAACAAACCATTTAAGGATGATGATTACAACGAAACCATCACACATGTGGTTAAAATGGCTACTATATATACATAGTCTTTTTGGTCTTGTTTTGACACTCCAATCCTGACATGGTTTTTCGTCTTCAAAAGTCATTTTATGGGTTACACCAAACCCCACTTTGTTAGTTCACAAAGCTTACTACATCACCATATTTTGGATACATTTAGGCATATTTTATATATAATTTTTTTTTACTTATAACACCAAATAATCTTGAATAATTAGACCGGTCTTGGAAGATCTCGTAGCTGATAAGGGTCTAGAAGTTTTCTTATCTCTCTGTCACATGCCCTACACTTTGTTACTCCATTCACTAATTGGCTCAGTTCATGCACATTTCCCATGTTGCTCACTTCAATATTTATGCGAGCTAATTGTGATATAAAGCTGTTTGTTTATGTGATGCGGATTATGCTGATAATCAAAAGTATCACTCTCAGATCCTATGTCTAATAAATACTCCAGAAATTTATCATTCTCTTTTTTTCAAAGACAACTGTCAAATAATGAAGATAGATAGTGATTTGTTTATAAATTCTCCCAAAAATAAAGAATTAGTCAACACGTCAATAATTAATGCATTAAAAATATTCAACAACTTTCAAAATATTGACCTTTGACTCAAAATACTTGCATGTACATAGAATAAGATATTTAATAAAACAAACTGAGTGTATATTTACGTTATATAATCTTACTAAAAATGAAATAAAAAATTCAACTAAAACTTATAAACTGTTTTAAAGAAAAAAGATTTATTTACTATTTTGGAGTGTTTATTAGTATAACGTATTTTAAAATGGGTAATAAAAAAAAGCCTTAAGCACTAAAGTGGCCTTGCGTATTTGGCGGCTAGTCTCAAATCTCGTCGATTCCAACGGATCATTCATTTTCATCTCTCTCTACAATTATCTTTTTTTTTTCTCTCTTCTCTCTCTATCTCTGACGGACCTCCGAGAAACACATATCTGTCTTCTCCATTTCTCCTTTCCCTTCGGAGATTTGGATTTGGTTTTTGCGTTCTTTCGAATTTGAAAAATGGATATTTAATAGATAAATCAACAAATCGCGCCTTCTAGTGTGTGTGTTTTGATTTCGAATGGGGATCTGCTTCAGTGCTGCTGAAGACCAGTTTCATTATTCTCAACAAAATCAAAATCATCAGAAGAAATCATTATCAGGTCTCTAATCTTAATTCGTTTTAATAATTCAAAATCTATTGAATTTGGATTTAATCTGTTTGAGTAACTTATATCATCTTACTAATAATAAAAAATTATTGAGTTTTTTTTATGTATTCTTCTGGATTCTGGTGATGTTTAGTGAAAATTCCAGTTTTAATTGATCAAAAGCTATTGAGTTTTTTTTTTGGTTACTTATGTTCTTAGTAGTTATTCAAATCTATTGAATTTTTGGATATTATTATGTTATGTTATATTTTTCTGGGTAAATTTGTTCTCATTCTGTTGATTTTATATAAAATATATCAAAAAATTATTGAAATTTTTTCTAAAATTAATTTATCTTCTTACTAATTATTTTATCTGATGATATATATTTGTTGTTGTTAATCATAGTTTTGTTTATTATGTGTTCTAAGTCTACTGATGTTTTCTATTGAAAATTACTCATACTTGTTATTTTCACAGGGAAAAAAACATCTGTTTATCTAATGAAGTCTGATTCTGGTCAAGATTCAGTTAGTAAAATGAGTTCTAGTAACTTACCTTTACCTCCTAAAAACATCAAAGATCTTCAATCTAATCCTGGATATGAAAATGTTGATATTTTCACTTACCAAGAGATGAAGATTGCTACTAAACAGTTCAGGCCTGATTATATTCTTGGTGAAGGTGGTTTTGGTGTTGTTTATAAAGGAGTTATAGATGAGAATGTTAGACTTGGTTATAAGTCTACAAAAGTTGCTATTAAAGAACTTAATCCTGAAGGGTTTCAAGGAGATAGAGAGTGGCTGGTAAATTTAAATGTTACTTTTGAAAAAGTTTAATAAGTTAAGATTATATTGAAAACTGTTTTGGTTTTTGTAGGCTGAAGTTAATTATTTAGGACAGCTTAGTCACCCGAATTTGGTTAAGCTTATTGGTTATTGCTGTGAAGATGAACATAGATTATTAGTCTATGAGTACATGGCATTGGGGAGCCTTGAGAAACATCTTTTTCGAAGTATATTTCTCGTCAGTTAAAGTATAAGATATGTTTTACTGTATCTTATGTCTGGTTTTGGCAGGAGTTGGATGTACTTTAACATGGACAAAAAGAATAAAGATTGCGTTAGATGCAGCAAAGGGTCTTGCATTTCTTCATGGTGCTGAACAATCTATAATATATCGAGATCTTAAGACAGCAAATATATTGCTTGATGAGGTCAGCTGTTATTACATCGTTTGTTCTAATTCTTGTTCTTCAATAGGTCAGCTGTTATATTTTTAATTTAATGTTAGGGTTGTGTTTAGTTTTTTATTATTTGGGTTAAGTATTTAGTGGTTGGGTTTAGTATTTATTGTTTGGGTTTTGTGTAATTTCTCAAAAATATAATCTAATTTTTAATTCAATTGAATTATTAAATGGTAATTTTGTCTTAAATTAATTTTAAAGGTATTTGTGGAAATTAAAGTTAATTTAGTGGTATTTTTGAGAATTTTCCTATTAAATTTAATTTGATTATGTAATTAGCTATACATTAATAGTTTATGAAATAATTAAAAGGTTTTATAAGGTATTAAATAGTTTTTACATTAGAAATTAATAGCAAACAATAACATAAATAAAATAGTGATTTTTTTTTCAATTTAATAATTTAAAAAATTTTAATTTACATATCTCGTAAAAATTGGTAGTGAATATTGACAATATATGGTAGATAATCTAGACACTTCTAAAATATTTATACTTAAATATTTAGAATCATTTAAAATAATTCAATTTTATTTTATTTAATATTATTGTTTCCAAAATATTCGAATTTATTATTTGAATATCATATTTTATATATTAAATATTATATATATATTATAAATTATATATAATATATAATTATTTGATATATTATTTATTTTTTATAATTATTTTAAGATAATATTAGGTAGATAATAATTAATTAAAAATTGAGAAGGAAAATAGATATTTACTTATTATTTTAATACTAATTAAATGATTTAATGAATAAATATTGTTTGGATATAGAAATAAAATTTAAAGTGTTTGGATACATGCACAAATTTTGTACTTCAATTTTAATAAGCAATAAGCAAATAGATAATATTTTTATTAGTCAATAATTTTTCACAAAGATATAATCGGTGTAACAGAAAATATTCTTTTTTTTCCCGTTTTCCTTTCGTTTTCTTACTTCACTAGTTTAAAAAGAGACTAACTAGTACTATAATAATTTATACACGTGATAATTGTAAAATAGACATATTCGGTTAATAGGATAATGAACATGTGACTTTATCAACGGTATAATATACTCAATGACCTACTTTGTAAATGGGTCATTTATGTGATTCATTACATTTTCCTTTATGAGCGGAAAAAAAAATAAAACTGAACAAATAAAATCTGAAAATTGGGTGTATGACAACAATTTTTTAAATTTTGAATTAAGATAATTAGTTTCATTACTTTACCACAACATAAATCGCTATTTTTATTTTTTTTAAATAAATAATCTTTATATTAATTAAGATTAAAAAAACATAATTAATTTAAATTGAATGTTGATATCATAACTGAAAATATTCTTTTTTCTGCATTTTCCTGTTGTTTTCTCGCATCACTAATTTAAAAGAGAATAGTTTAAAATTATTTTAGTAATTTTTATATGTTTTATTTATTTTTTAAATCAAACCAAATTAAAATAATTTAAATAAATTAAACAACTATAATAACCTGGTTTCACCATTGTTCTATTTATTCGTCTATGTTGGTTTTGAAAGGTGTAATGTTTGTGCAGTGTTACAATGCTAAACTTTCAGACTTTGGATTGGCAAAGGATGGTCCAAGAGGTGATCAAACACATGTATCAACACGTGTTATGGGTACATATGGCTACGCTGCTCCTGAATATGTTATGACAGGTCTGTCATTACTATCTTCATAAGCATTTTTCTTACATCTATAATTACTCAATGACCTACTTTGTAAATGGGTCATGTATGTGATTGTTGTACTATAGGACATTTGACATCAAGAAGTGATGTTTATGGATTTGGTGTACTTCTCCTTGAGATGCTACTTGGAAAAAGGGCAATGGACAAATGCAGACCTTGCCGGGAACATAACTTGGTTGAATGGGCACGCCCATTGCTGAATCACAATAAAAAGCTTTTGAGGATTATAGATCCTAGAATGGATGGACAATACACCTCTAAAGCGTTAATGAAAGTAGCTGGTTTGGCATATAAATGTCTAAGCCAAAACCCAAAAGGAAGACCTCTTATGAATCATGTGGTAGAAGTCCTCGAAACTCTCAAGGACGAGAATGATGCTCAAGAAGAAGTCATGACTAATCTTCATAGCAGAGGCAAGTCTGTAACCTTATATGAAGCTAGTCCTAGTGATTCAAAGGATGGGGATGGGCAGAGGAGCAGAAGACCGCAAAGTAGTAGAAGCAAAAGCGAAGCCTCAGTTGACATCAATCAATTTGTATCTGCTCTTTCAGAACCAAATCCTACTAAAATTTAAAGACTCAAGACAGTAAAGATTCATCAGTGATATTGAGATTGTAAGATAAAGAAAATAGCAGAGTTGACTTAATGTTTATATAACTCTTGAGTCTTCGTTTTGGGATCTTCTTTTCGATTTTTTGGATCATAAATGATGTTTTTGGAATTTTTGTTAGTTGTGCCAGTTGAGTAGTAGCAACCAAGTGAAAGAGAGTACATGAAATTTTCAAAACACACAGCAAGTAGAAAAAAAAAAGAGGAAGAGTAGAAGTTTTTCACACTAACAAATTCAATTCAACTATGCGTGTAGCGAAACCACAATGATCAGGAGAGCTTACCCCATACTTTACGCAGCTTCATTGCTATTTGAGTAACAGCTCTCTTCTCAGCAAGATTTGAAAAGTCCATACCTGAAGCTTCCTGAATCGCAGACAACACTTGAGCTCGCTTTCTCGCAGACGGGATAGGATAATTAGCTCCATTTATAGTGCTTAACTCAGCAACCTAGTAAAAGTGGATTTTTAGCAACCATTATACAGTAATAGTATTAGCAATTCAAGCAAGGTTTCAGAAAAAAAACTTGCCTGATGCAACCAAGGAAGTATTGAACTCATGAATCTTCGTTCGAGAAGGTATGTCAGAAGTATACTGATGATTTCACTTATTGTATGTGATGACATGCTCTCTAACACAGGGCCAGTTTTATCAAGAAGTTCAACAAGTGCTAGCTCATCATTAGAAGAAATAACTTCGAGATACTCTGCTTCAACCCCATCTTCATCTGTCACAAGTTTCCTTGATCCTGTTGCATAATCTTGTCTTACGCTTTGAACTGAATCAGACGATGTCCGCGTCTGTATCATTGTTTGTCTTCCTTGTCCAATGTTGTTCCAGATGTCTTCTCTACTATGTTGTTGTCTTATACTTCGCGTCTTCTCCATACCTTGTGATTCGTTTAATCTGCTTCTTCCATGTGTTTTGTTCTCCCTTGTCGTCAAGTACTTGGAAGTTGATAATGTAGATTGCCGATTGCGAATTTCCGTAGAGTTTCTCGAAGTGCAACTAGAGAGCCTTGGTGAGATGATACTACCATTGTTATGCTTCACAAAACTCGAGTTTGATATATCTGATTGCAAGACAACATTCTGAGCTATACCCTCCACTGCATATTCTAAGCTTGATACCTTGGATTGAAGAACCGAAAAGTTGTTCATTATCCCTGTTGTAAAGGCCTACACAGAAGATAGATATATACAGTCTTAAGCATATGATTGTATAAGACAGTTCAGAAATCATGCTGAGTTATTGAAGATATCACAAACCTGTAGCTGATCTATCAAACGTGACTGTTTATTCTCAATATCTGAGAGTTGTTTACGAACCGAAGACATTTCATTTGTAATCTGAGCACAGCAGCCATGATTTATCTGAGAGCTTGACACTGTTACAGAAGAGTCAAGGCTTGTACGATCATTCACTTTGGTTGAGTAAGGCTGCTCTTCATAATCAGTTTCTTCAGCTTCGAAATGCTTACTCGTTATGGCTGGATTCATCATTCCACTTGCAAGGAAACTGTTTGATGAAACTGTAATAGACTTGATATCATCATTGACAGCACCAGTTACATAGCAATCTGCCTTAGTATCCATTGGAATGGATTCATATGTTACTTCTGGTGTGTTTGTAGTTTCTGCAAACGTCTTGGTGATGCAACTTCCCTCAGATTCTTCATTGTGATCATTAGCCTTGGAGACAATTGGACATTCTGGGATTGCGATTTCAATATGCCAATTATCTTGTTTAGTCTTTCTGGAGTCGTCATTATAACGTGTAGATGCTTGCTTGGAAGAAACTGGAACCTTTCTCCTTGCCAAATCCGTTACATATTTGTTAGACGTAGCATCCTTCAACTTAGAGTCACTGGTGCTGAAAATTTCACTGTTCTCTCGAGCTCCACTATAACTTTCTGATATTTAGAAACAAGAGAATCTTTGAGTCAAGGAAGTGTAAGAATATAAAAGATGCAAGAGATTTGAAGAAAACTCCGTTTTGTTAACTAACCTTTTACAGAGTATCCAGTTTCAGATGGCTCTGGACTATCAGAACCAGGAACACCTTTCCAATATTGTAAGGCAAGAATAACTGAGTCCCTCACTGGTTTCACCTAAAATAGAAAAGCGTAAACTTAGATGTTTCAATCCTAAATATATCATCTGTAAGAGAGTGAATATTAGAAAATAGAGTTCAAACTTTATCAAAGCGACATGAATCAAGAGAGCAAATGCAAGAAGCCTTTAGAGGTCCAAGAAACTTTTCACCAGTAGCAGCTATCTCCATTAGTGCAACAGAAGCTGCTTTACGAGTAGTCCAGTCCTTATTTTTAAGAGCATCTTGAAAGCTAGTCATTGCTGAGAGCAACACAGCCTTCGTTGTTGCCCCACCAGCCTAAGCCAATAGCCCATTTTTAGTCATACAAACACATCTAAATATATCACTTAGAGCAACATCAGAATAATATGGTATTCGAAGTAGCTTGCTTACCAGGATAATACTTCTGTTAAGCTCAATAACAGCTGGCTTTGCAATGAAATGTGAGTTATTGAGAAACTTTACTGTCCGCATTAACATACGTTGTATAATGGAAACTGGAGCTTCAGGAGTACTATCAATAACTCTAGCCAAGCATAAAGCTGCACCAGACTGCACATACTTATTCTGGTCACCAATAGCTTCAAAAAACGGTTTGACCAATGAAACAAAAACTCCATACTTTTCATCTTCATAGCAACTCATCTTGGAAGCCAAAACACCCATAGTATCAACACAAGCATCCCTCACAACAGAATCAGAATCTTTAAGCCGCTTAACAATACTCAAAACCATCTTACAAAGATAAGGAGCAACAAGACCTTCATGAAACTTAGCTAAAGTACCCATTAACCTAATAGACTCTTTTCGAACAGCACTCTTCTGCTCAGAATCAGTGTCTAATATACAAGAGAGAAAACATGAGATTTTATCAGGTGATAAATGCTCAACTGTTTTCTCAAGCTCATCAACACCTCTTTGATATGTATCTCTATCTGCTAACTTGTTTAAAGCAATAACAACTTTCTTTTTTAGCTCAAAAATCACTTGTTGTGTATTGACCTTCATGTTTCCTCCTTTACTTTTTGTTTGCGTATTAGTCTTCATTTTCCTCCTCTTGCTTCTTCTGTTAATACAAATATCATTAGAAAGATATAACTGCAGACATCATTGAAGGATATAGTGAAATCGAATCAAAAATTCAAGAAAATAGACAAATCAATACGTTTAGAAGCTGAAACGTTGCATAAGTATATGATTTTGTGAAACGGATGCGATCAATTTCAAAATTACACTGAGCATATCACATTTCTGGAAATAATGGTTATGTATTTAGCAAGTTTTTCCTAATTAGCTTTAAAATAGGATCAGCGAGGTGTTAAAATTGGAAAGAATCTATTATTCCTAAATATAAGAGTTAAACGAAGATTCAACCATATTTGCATATCAGATTAGTCAATTCGAAGATCAGTACAAGGATAAAGCAGAAAATAAAGGTGAAGAGAAGTATACTCTGAAGCATTACGAGGACTGAGAAGCTATGAAGATAACAGTTGATGCAGTTGAATTTCTGCTTTTTTATATTTTCCGGGAAAATGATGGAAAATATCAGGTGATAGAGAGAAAAAGCAGACAGAGTTGCTTTGTTCACGAAGGCCAGTGTTATTTGGCAGAGAGGAGACGAAGTTCGAGGAGGAGAGAGGCGCGTGAGTTTCCTTTGATCTGCGTGCGTGCTTATTGATTTTGATTTTTGAATCTCGCGCTCGCTGCGAGGTTTTTTGAATTTTCTTGTGGGGTCCACTTGGGATTTGGAAATTTAAACACACACAAAAAAGGGAAAAAAAGTTTGACCGAGCAGTAACTTTTTGGATCTGATTATGACGCATGTCCAGAGGGCACTGGCCCGGCCTTTGTCTCCCATAGGGAATTTTGCAGTAACAGTACCTTTGCTACTACCAGTCCACTATAAATTACGCCTATTGTAGATTTGGATTATCCTTATTTTTTAACAGAATTTAGATTCAAATTTATTTTTATTTTATTTTTTATACTTTTATAAAACAGATTTGGATACAATCTATATATTTATTAGATACCCAGTTCTGAATATTAAAACGAAATTAGATATTCGATTACGGATTTTGATATCCAGTTACAAATCCAAATATCCTACTTTGAATATTAAAATAGATTCGAAGTTAAGAATTTAGATATCTAATTCTAAACATCCGTAAAAAATTAAAAAAAAAATACTTTGAATTTTTGATTTTAGTATCCAAATCTGAATCCAAATATCTAGACAGATACATAATACATACTCTCTCTGTATTCGAAAGAATGTAATTCTGACATTTTTCACACAAATTAAGAAAAATAGGTAAATTTCACTTTTACCCTTAATTAATACACTATAATTATTTCTCTCTCCAATTAATAAGCTAAAATAATAGGGGTAAACATGACATTATAACTAAAAATTTGCCTAGAAATCATAAAATGACATTCTTTCACTTACAAGAATTTGACACTAGAATGATACTTTTTCACAAACATAGGGAGTATAGTTTTTAAAAGGGCTCCTAACAACTTACTTGATATTTATATATATATATACTAGCACCATGGCCCCTGCTATGATGCAGGGGCATATTAATTGCTAATTTTTTTATGTAAAAGATTATTTTATTTATGTTTTAATAATCTATGATAAAAATTAAAAATTAATATTTAAATTCATAATAAAAAAATTAATTAATTTATTTACATTTTTTTGAANTGGTTTATTGTGAGAATATTTAGGATTATTTGAATCGTGGTGTTGAGTAGTTAAGCATTTTATTTTTATAATAATAGGTTAATTATAAAATTTAAAATTTAAAATTTAAAATTTAAAAAATTATTAAAAATTGTGGTGTTGACACGTTATTAAAATTATACGTGTCAAACAAAAAATGTATCAGTTATTTAGTTAAGTTACTTGTGAATTAGTAGAAATAGATATATATCCAAATAAAGATTAGTGAATATATATCTCACCAGTTTGAGTAGAGATCTTTTCTCTATTCAAATTTTCAATCAGAGATATATTTTTTGAACTCAACCGAATTGGTTTGTCTAACTCCAAAATATTTCTTCAACCTATGTTTTGTATACCTCTCACCGAAGCACCACAATATTCTTCAATCATAATTACTACGTATAAGCAACGCGACGGTTAGATAACATCCCAAAAAACATTATATGACAAAAAATAGAGATAGAAGATTTTGTGATAATCAAAATAATTTTTGGTAATTAAATAATAGTATTTAAATTATATATGTGGACATATAAACTTTAGGAGGTGCATTAATAAAAATAGTTAAAAAAATAAAGTTATTTTCAAAAGTTGTAGGGGGCATAATTGTAATTTTCTATAGAAAATAGAGTAATTTTAAAAATTTAAGGGGTGCAACTGCTACCTTCTTACATAATGTGGCTCCACCCTGATCCGACCTGCATGTGAACAATATATCACATCCTGATTATCTATTTCTACTAGTTCACAAATCATTTTAGTAGATAACTGCAGTTTTCTCTTTTTGACACGTTAGTTTTTGTTTAGGTGTCATTATTACAAATTTTTAGAATTAATTTTAAATTTACCATAAATATTTTATTTTAAATATTTCTCATTAACTTTTATTTATTTTATCAACAATAACTGTTTCACTATTTACTCCCACAATCCACTGTTTCTACTTTAACTCCCACAATAACTTATCTCTTGCAAGATATATTACCACTAATTTGCTTTTTTGAGAGTTAATAACAATTCCTTCATTTTGATCTATAAAATTCTCCACTATTTGTTTTTGTGAATATTGTATTCAAAAACTTTGTTTTAAAGCCAACAAAAATTCAAAGATATATTTATCTACTGTTAACGACAAAAAAATTTGTTTTAATACCAACAAAAATTCAAAGATTTATTCATCTATTGTTAACGACATAGATCCTTTCAGGTTCGATGATTTTATCTTTATAATATTTGTATCATATTTTTATTTTAGTTATGTACAAGCCTGAATTTTGGAGAAACATATTTTTTTATACAAACAATATTTCTGATTTTTTATTTTTATTTTTATGTTACTGATTCTTTATGTAGATTTTGAAAGTTTAAGAAATCATTCCAATTAAAACAGCTATAATTTTATTTTACAAAATTTGAAATCTCTTCTATACTAAATTTTTGTAAAAAACTTGATTTATGAACAACCGTCCTGCTTTAAACTAAATCTGTAAAAACCTCTTAAAAATGATTATATAATATCAACACATTTAAAAAAAATACAAACATTCAATTATTTTGTATATATATGATACAAATATACTATTGTTAAAATAAAATTCAATTAATTGACAGTTATCATTGACAATAATCTAAATAAATTAAATATTTTCATATTTTAAATGTATTGCTTATTATATTAAAATGCATATGTTTTATTATTATTTATCATTTAATATATAGTATAAATTAACATTTATTTACCCCTCCATAGCAGAATCAGTTTTACAGAATTTTAAACATTATTTTCTAAAACCTTTTATTTTGCAAAGGTTTATTTTTCTTTAAGTTTTAATTTTTTATTAGAAACAGTTTTACTTCCACGATCAATATTTATCTCTATTTTCTTTTTTCTTATATAATTATTTTAAAACTTTGAATATTTTCAGAATTTTTTTGTTTAAAATTTTTATGATTTTATTTATCATAAATTTTTACTTCCACCATATAATTAATATCAATAAAATTAAATTATATCTAAAAAAAGTCAAAAGATTTTTTTATATTATGAATTTTAGTATTAATTTTAAAAATTTAAATTTTAATATAGTCAATTATATTAATTTACTATAAACTATTAATGAATAAACAAAATAACATTTTATAAAAACGTAACAATTAATATGACACATCATAGTAGGGGCCATTGATGTGCTCAGGTTTTAATCTTAAGTATTACTGCAAGTGCACAAACTACAGTAGTATACAGGGTATCGAATCCACAGAGAACCAAGAGATACACAGAGACTTCTAAGTTTAAGAACTAAGCTAAAACAAAGTAAAAGGTATGATTGTGTTCTGTATCAAATCAAAATACAAAATTAACAAATGCTTTAAAGACAGACTATGAAAACACTAGGTAACTAGGGACTAGGATATAGGTTATACAGAATCGAACTACTATTCAAGTGCATTGTTAAACCACATCAGACTCAAACAAAGTAAACTCTCCATACTACTTCCGCAGCTATGGAGGCTAATGAATCAGAATCCGAGCGTC
>KE158399.1:16641-28276 GCA_000411055.1 Leavenworthia alabamica | reverse complement strand
CTGCCTGGAGCACGAGGTAAGCCTTCATCTAGGCCCTCAGGTGGCTCTGGAATGGGTGGTTGAAACCAGCCCCTAGGCCTTACTTGTGGCCGAAGTCCCTCCAAAGCTTCCAACCTAGTGCTTATAGCTTGCATGGTTTGCATGAGATCATGCATGGTCACCTCGGTTCTTGTTGGTCCATTGATCAAAGTCCCTGAAAGTAAAACACTTGAAGAAGTCTTAAAAACCAGATAGAACACAACAAAATGCTTAGGTGGATTTTAATGGGTTGAATTTTTATGTGTTTTCCTTTTTCTAATTTTTTTTTTTTTGAATTTTTATATTTTATTCGAATTAAAAAAAAGTTCTAATGAAATATGGCAATGCAATTAACTAACTAATCAAATATGGCAATCACAAAAATGTAACAAATGAATTAAATGTAAAATTTAAAAAGGAAGGATAAACTTAGGGTTGTAGTTCGGATAGGTCGAAGGCCGCGCAAAGATCTTCCGGGAGTGCCGAGGGTAGTCGCACGGTATTGCAAGGTTCGAGTATGATTTGTCGACCACGGCCTTTCTTGCTAGATAACTCTGCCCGATAGTCGGAACAGACTGGCAGTATCGACTGTTGGGTCTGGATCCCGATAGCCGCTACTCGACAGTAGGGTTATCGCACGTAAGTCTCGACCCGTGCATGGGTAGCGTCCGACAGTTTCTCGGTAAGGTACTTGAAAACTGATTCGAGCGTTCTAAAACACAATACAAGGTTGTCAATGAATATCAAATATAGGTCGAGAAAAGTTTCGAAAATTTCAAGTTATGAAGGTTTCAATCCGAAGATTGGTCTGCGGCCAGTCGTGGGTCGTCCACGGGTCGATGTACTGTCGTTGGTTGCTTCCGGGTGACCTACAAAAAGGTTAGTTCTAATTTTTTTTTTTTTTAATTTATGAATCCTTGGATCCTAAAACACAAATAAACTATTAGTGATATGGATATAAAAGAACAATTTTTTTTTGTATATTTAAATGAAACAAAACAAACAAAAACAAGGTATGAAGTTAAAGGATAGAAACAACCGGTTTAGGAGCTTTAAGCTCTGATACCAGATGATATGGCCCTGGAAACTGAGACTAGATGCAAGGGATGGTGATGGGACTCAAGTTTGTGGTAACACAACAATCCTTGAGCCGAAAGATGGAGTGATGGTGATCGGATGGACCTAACCTTGGAGGTAACTCACAAACGAGTTAGGCAAGAGATGGGAGATGGTTTAAAAGAGGAAGATGGATTGAATGATGCCACAAAGCTGATGGAAAGGCTTTGATAAGTCAGGGTTTTCAAGCTTCAAAGAGGCTTCTCACACAGATTTCAAGTTTGAAAGGTTTCTAGCAAACGGCTATGGTTTCTCTTAGGGAAAAGGTTTTCTTTATTGATATCTGTAAAATGAGTACATAGTTGATCGAGTTTTATAACTTCCAACTCGTCAACTGTGGGGCTTCTAGGCCCAAGACACACTACAGACTCCATGGGCTAGACCCAATGACTTAAACAAAACAAAAGACTCAAAAACTCAACTTAAATGAAAAAGGCTTTAAGCCCAAAGGTTAAGTGGCATACCACTCGGACCTTTCTAACTTATAATTGGGACCTAAGACAAATAAAAATGACTCAAAACTCCTGCAAAACAAACACAAAATACTTAGTTTCAAACCGGATTCAAAGACTCACCTTGGGGCTTTACAAAGAAGACAGTTGCAAGGTGCTCTCCTTGAAGCAATGGCAAGAATGTGACTGGTGACTTCTTGTTCTTGTCCAACTTGTAGTAGTCTTTGTATCCTAAGTCATCCTCGTTGTCCCTTGATCTGTAGGTGTTTCTTGAATGATCTCTTCCATGAGCAAAGTCTTCTTGAGGTCTTCATGTTCAAACAGTTTGATGAGTCCTTCAATGCTTTGGTTGAATTCATCTCTGGTGCTCCAAAGTCCATGCCTTGTTCTTGGACTTCTCCTAATGCTTGGCACTGGTATGGTTACTTGTGGTGTCTCTGGTTATCTTTATTACTTTCTAACTTACTCTATCAGCGTGTAGGTTTGAAAGTTTCGAGGACGAAACCTTTTCAAGAGGGAGGGAATGATGAGGACCTCAACACCAATGAACCAGAAGCACAACAAGTGACCATACCAGTGCCAAGCATTAGGAGAAGTCCAAGAAGAAGGCATGGACTTAAGAGCACCAGACATGAATTCAACCAAAACATTGAAGGTCTCATCAAATTATTTGAACATGAAGACCTCAAGAAGGCCTTACTCATGGTAGAGATCATTCAAGAGACACCTATAGAGTAAGGACTAGAAGATGATGATCTAGGATATAAAGATTACTACAAGTTGGAGAAGAATAAGAAGGCACCAGTCACCTTCTTACCTATGCTTCAAGGAGAGCACCATGGGACTGTCTTCTTTGTCAAGCCCCAAGGTGAGTATTTGAATCCGGTTTTTAACTAAGTGTTTTGTATTTGTTTTGCAGGAGTCTTGAGTCATTTTTTATTTTTCTTAGGTTCCAGTAATAATGTAATAAGTTCCAGGTGGTATGCCACTTAAAACTTGGGCTTAAAAGCCTTTTTTTTTAAGTTGAGTCCTTGAGTCTTATTTTATGCTTTAAGTCATTGGGTCTAACCCATGGAGTCTGTAGTGAGTCTTGGGCCTAGAAGCCCCACAGTTGACGAGTTGGAAACTATAAAACTCGATCAACTATGTACTCTTTTTACAATATATCAATTAAGAACAACTTTTCTCTAAAGAAACCCCTAGCCGTTGCTAGAACTTGTTTCAAAACTTCAAGCTGTGTGAGAAGCCTCTTGAAGCTCGAAACCTTAACTTATCAAAGCTTTGTGGCGTCATTCAATCCATCTTCACTTTTAAACCATCTCCCATCCCTTTTGCCTAACTCGTTTGTGAGTTACCTCCAAGGTTAGGCACCATCCGATCACCATCACTCCATCTCTTGGCTCAAGTTATATATATATATTGATATGGCCCTGGAAACTCAACAAGGAACTGAGGATAGATATGGGACTCAAGTTGGTGGTATGGAACTGAGGATATATATATTTTAAAGGAGATTCCAATAGATTACTATGATGCACATATTAAAGATAATAACCATGTCGGAAAACGACATGTCTGTTTGAAAACAAATAAATCTGATTATGTGTGGAGTATAAGGTTGGATTCTAAGAAAATAACCAAAGGATGGAGAGAATTTGTTATGTTTCATGGGTATCAAGTAGGTGATGTGTTATTATTTAAGCAAGAACCAATTTGCTATTTCAAGGAGGAAATTTTTATGTAACCAAATGTGGATCAATGTCTTCTAACTTGGAATTTGTTTCCCATGATGTTATTGATATTTCTGATAATGGTAAGTATTTTTTAAAACATTCATATTTGTTTCATCTGTTAATAACATGAACTAATCAATTTTTTTTTGCTTGAGATCAAGAAACTGAAAATGTATCTTCACCTAAGTTAGAATACATGTCTGATGATGTTGTTGTATTATCTGATACCGGTAAGTCTATAACATAAATATATTAAACTATTAATATCTTTAAATATTATTAGTAATTTGTTTTTTTCCTTTGAATTCAAGAATCAGAAAACACAACTGAATTTGAGGATGACATCCTATTGGACGAACTTGCAAAATCCTTTGAAATGAAATCACTCTCAAAAGCATCAAAAGCCATAACTATGTAAGTAAACTAAATATTTTAATATTTATTAACTTTGATTTGATATAAAGTCTTATATGATCAAATTCAATAACTTATATAGAGTTTTATATATGTTTATGAATATATAATGAGTCATTTGCTATATTATATGTTAGCAATTTTTTTTCTATTCAAACAATCTTTTAATGTATTTACTAATCTTTTATTGTCTATGCATACAGTTTATTCCAACAGGTTTTAGAACTTAACACAATTTACAGCAAGCTGGAGGAGAAGCTATCATAATTGAATTTATTAGAACTGAATGGTCTGTCTCTTTGTTAATTCAAAATGGGCAAAGGAGTAACATGATGCGTTTTGGTAAAAGATTCAAAAATTTCCTCATAGCTAACAATCTGGAACATGGAGGAGCTATAGTTTTATAACTCATTTCTGAATATATATAACTACTCAAACAATATTCAAGTTAATCGCTACATTGCGTTAGTTTTATTTTCTTTCTCTTTTGACTCTCTTGTTATGTTTAACTCTACTACTTTTATTTTAATTCTGTTTACTCTGCTACTCTCTTTTTTAGTTTGTTTAATTAGTTCTCTTGCCAGCAACTCAAACTGAATATATTTTTTCTTATTTTGATCATTGGTTTACATAACTCAAAAGGCTACTTTGAGAGTAAAAAGAAAAGTCAAAAAACAGTAGCTTTTGGGTCTCTACTCCTGCAGCAACATTTTCTCTATTGAAAGCAACACAAGTCAGATTCACACTTTCAATACCCTGATCACAACCAAGACCACTTGCAATGTGTCATCTTATATTAGTGTTTGTATTTAGGTTAATGAAGAATGCAGATTTAAAACATTGTAATCTTAGAATATTAACACTTTTTCCTTAAATCTACTTAATTATAGTTACATCAAAAACATCTTTTATGAAACACATTTCCCCGCGATGTATTGCGGGTCATAGACTAGTATCTATTAATTTGGCTTAACATACAAGTACAAACTCGATTATCACATATTTGTTTTGGTCAAGAATTATAAAGAGTAACAGCGTATTCTAAAGGAAACACCCTATTCCAATTATTGACGGAGAAATTCATCGGTATGCCGCCAGAAACTCACGGATAATATAACAGCTATTTTGTTATATATCTGAAAAATATTATAATATTCTAACTGTCACCGTTCGTGATATTCCAATGACCTCTTTTAATTTATGGACGATTTCATGCTTTTTTTAGGCCGATGGGTCTCCACGTCCTCTCTAGATCTATTGGATCTCATCTTTGTCCGACGGTGATGAGGCCATCCTGACTAGTCCCTTAGAATGGCAAGGTAAACCACCAGTAACCAAGAGTAGAGTTGAGGTTCCAGTTATGGTCAAGGGTCCTATGCCCCAACACAAGGATAAGAGTCTATGCCTTTAGTTCTTTAGTGATATCCAAGACATGATAGTCGGCCATAACATGCATGTTCTATGCGATACCAACCATGCACCTACCATAATGTCACCAGAGCATTTGTCTTGTTCAAATGAGGTATGTATTCAAAACAAACATCATAACTGCTATTCTAATTTTTTTGGTTGAGAGACTTTGCAGGTTGAACTTGTAGCAGGCATCATGGATCATGGAAGCACTAGACAGACCATGGATCACATCAAAAACCAACCCATTGCTGATTTGGCTCAAACCAAGGACTTGGGATTGGTTATTCATCGACCAAACTGTCAATACAAAGCAGTTAGCATCAAGAAAGAACGTGAGGAACAAGCTCATTTTGGAGATGGTCATATAGGCCTTACAAGTCATCTCTCGGAAACATGGCCTCTCTTGAAGACATCATCGTTCAAAGAGGGAGCTTGTCACCAGCTTATCTAGTTCCCATCCTATCCCAAAAACCTTTTGTTTTATCCATCTCTATTTTTGATTCAAAGAGAAAGTTTGTCGCTAGCTTTGAATCAAAACCACCCTTGTTTTTATTCCTTATAAACCCTAGAAATATACCAAAAAAAAGTTCTAACCCAAAACCCTATCAAAAGACAAAAACAGTTCACTTCTAACCATCTACCGAGAAACCTAGTCATCATCTGAGTGGCTACACTCATTGCCCAAGCATTCATCTTCCGGGCTATATTATCTGGTATTAGAGCCAAAAAATTCTACAAACTCTAGGTTGTATTTATCCAAAACTTTTCTTTTCTTTAATTTCCATTTTTTTATTATTTCCATATTTTTAAATTTCCATTTTTTTATTATTCCTATTTTTTCTAAGTTTTTTTATTTTGATGTTTCCATGTTGTTGCAAGGTACCATGGCAAAATTTCTTAAACACCAAGACAAACCGGCTGAACCAGAACCACTCCCATCACCACCTGATCCATTCCAAGCATATGCTAGACTCATAGAAGATTTAAAAAGGGATATTAGACAAGATATCCGTGACATAGGTGAAAGGGTCAACCAAATCCAACAAAGAAGAGGAAAAATTGGGTTTGGAGATATGCCAAAGACTGAATATGTTGAACCAAAACCACCTGATCGTTACAAGCCAAGGACATGGAGTCCCTTGACTCCAACATCCCAGAAGACTTTTCAACCCATCTCTAAAACTAAACTCAGATTATATTATGATAATGGTTATGAATATTTTGGACATGACTCCTTTTTATTTTCAGGGCTGAAGTATCTACAATGAGAGCACAATATGAATAAGTATTTTAGGTACTATGCATTGCCCACAAGGATATGCTATTTATTACTCTAGGACAACTCAAAGGAGAAGCCTTAAAGCGGTGGAAAATTGAAGAGTACAATCACTGGTACTACAATGAACCAAGGATCAGAACATGGTGTGAGCTAAAAATTTTAATGCGTGATAGATATTCACCACAAGACTTAAGGACATCAAGACAAATCAGTCACCGGACTAGGACTGCCAACCAAGGAGACAACCCCAAAAAATATGTAGCACAAACAAGCACCATCAAAGAAATTTCTCCACGACCGAAAATGAATAAGGTGACATCTAAAAAATATCCATTTGTTTTCAATACTTCCGTGAGTGGTGTAATGCACTTGTTTTCTGCCAAAAGTGTTGAAATGGTTGCAGGTGCAAAGGATAAGATCATGGAACAAGGTAAAACTTCATAGATGATCAAAGGACCCCGGATCACAAGCTAAACAATGCAGAAGTTTAAAGTGAGGCTGGAAGAGATGATTTTAAAGGAGACATCACCAAAGAGAAATAAGTCCAAAGTGAGTCTGGAAGAGATGATTTTAGAGGAAACATCACCAAAGAGAAAGAATTCCAAAGTGAGGCTGGAAGAGATGATTCAGGAAGACACCTCACTAAGGTTCTATATGTACAAAGATTTGTGGAAAGTCTAAACTCTATTAAGCCACACTTAGATACAATTTCTCCAATTCAAGTAAGGGTTTCTAATGATCATTTTAGTTTGATGATCCCTCATAGCCTCGGGAATGAAAATTTTGGTACCTATATTGTGGATATAATTCACTTGATTTTGCCCTTGAGTGTCAAGAAAAGTACATGTACATTAACTAAACACAAGGGCCAAAAAGATTTAAACTCGAATTGGATTTTAATTCTAAATCAAGTGAAGGTTCAAGCAATGAAAGATCTTGTGTTCCCTCTAGAACTCAAGATACATTGTCCACAGCTTAACAAGAAAGAAAATGTTGACAACAACATGCTGATCAACGAAGAGCCTCCGGATCCAAAGCTACTTCTATATGAAGTGCTCGGAGATCACAACCAGGTAAGTAACACTCTAGTTCAATTATGTTTTAATAAATCTAAGAGTATTATCACCAACCTGTCTGGTCTAGAAAAGTTTGATCCATGCATTGTTGCACACATGAAGTTTATGAATCAACCAGTATGTTTTAGAACCCAATTTAAACATGACCAAGAATTGTGTCAAACTAGAACATGCTTATCTTTGATCAAATATTCTATGACTGTATTAATGCATTTGATTTTGGTCAAAGGACATAGGGGTATTTCAGGTCTAAAGAAGGAGCCGCCAGACAAAAAGTTACAAGGACAAGTCAGATGGAGTACTAAGCCGACAACACCACCACCTCTTGGACATAGGCACAAAGGAGGTTTAGCTTATACTACTTAGCCCAAAGAAGAGCCACAAGACGAGCTGTGCCTCAAAGCATTACCAGACAACTGTGGTAATGTTCTCTGAGGTCAGAACCTTGTCAAGGGGGAGGGAATGATGAGGCCATCCTGACTAGTCCCTTAGAATGGCAAAGTAAAACACCAGTAACCAAGAAGAGAGTTGAGGTTCCAGTTATGGTAAAAGGTCTTATGACCCAACACAGGGATAAGAGTCTATGCCTTCAGTTCATTAGTGATATCCAAGACATGATAGTCGACCATGATATGCATGTTCTATGTGATACCAACCATGCACCTACCATAGTGTTACCAGAGCATTTGTCTTGTTCAAATGAGGTAAGTATTCAAAACCAACATCATAACTACTATTCTAATGTTTTGGGTCGAGAGACTTTGCAGGTTGAACAAGTAGCAGGCATCATGGATCATGGAAGCACTAGACAGACCGTGGATCACATCAAAAACCAACCCATTGCTGATTTGGCTCAAACCAAGGACATGGGATTGGTTATTTATCGACCAAACTGTCAATAAAAATAAGTTAGCATCAAGAACGGACGTGAGGAACAAGCTCATTTTAGAGATTACCATATAGGCCTTACAAATCATCTCTCGGAAACATGACCTCTCTTGAAGACATCATCGTTCAAAGAGGTATTCACCATCACCATTGGTTGAGGGCCTCAAAGTCAGTATAAAGAATGGTACTTTTTTTCCTTTAACCCGAGTTTTATCCCATTGGGTTTTCCAGGAGGAGTTTTTAATGAGGCCACAACCTTAGATTGCATGTTCTTGTTTGAATTCCTTTGCAACAAGAACAATATTTTATTTATTTAAAATATTATGAACTTTGATCTGGACCAAAGTATTTTTTGAATTATCAATTAAATATTTTGGTCTAGTTGGTCAAAATTAATTTGGACCAAGCCTTCAAGATTTAACCTAATTTATCTCGGTTAAAATCTTGTGATTTAACCAAGATAAATTTCGACCAAATCAGTATCTAAGCCAAGATATATGAAGATTTAAGAAGATTTATTCAAGCCAAAAACCCAATGAATCTACAATAAATCTCAACCAAACATATCAAAAACTTTTCCAATTTCGTTTAAGTTAAAACTCTTTTTTTGTCAAACCTTTTTTATTTCTATTTAGTATATGTACTTTGAGAAAAATCAGATAATTTGAACCAAAAACACTTGTTTAAACACTTCTTTTTCTAGTCGAGAAAACTCCTAGAAACCCTAGCCTTTTGTTCTTTGTGTGAGAAGCCTTAGAATTAGGTAATCCGACACCGTATAAGAGAGTAACCACCCCTCTTTGTCGTGTATTCGATCCATCTTCAAACCCTAACCTTGACTTCACAAGAGAGAGTTTTTCGCCAGTTTGTCTAATCTTCATCCTATCCCAAAAACTTTTTTTTTTATCCATCTCTAATTTTGATTCAAAGAGAGAGATTATCTCCAGCTTTGAATCAAAATCACCCTTGTTTGTATTCCTTATTAACCCTAGAAAAATACCAAAAAAAAGTCCTAATCCAAAACCCTATCAAAAGACAAAAACAGTTCACTTCTAACCATCTACCGAGAAACTCTAGTCACTACCGAGAAACCTAGCCATCATCTGAGTGGCTACACTCATTGCCCAAGCATTCACCTTCCGGACTACATCAGACGGTTAGTGCATTATTTTTTCTGAAGTTTTAAGACTAGTTTACTGTTTGTATAAATCATCACATTATATTTTTCTGTGTTGATCTTAGTTACATAGTACCAACAATCATTTCCGTATAGGTCACTCATCCTAATACTACTCTAGCATAACCACACTTAACTGCAAAGTTATAAAAGAACGGTTGAATAAAAAGATAAGTACACTTTGGTGATATATGTAGACAAATCAAATCTCAATCTCATATCATGCACTACCATATACCAGTGGTATGTCACAAATATATCTATAAGAAATTCATCAAAATCCGCTGAAATATTACCAACATATATATATTTCTCATGTATTTCCTAACCTATATATTTTTTACGGATATATTTTTGATAGATTTCCGACGGATATTATTGTATAATTCTGAAAACAATGCTTATACTGGTAGGCTCTCATTTTCTACACCACAATAGTAAAAAAAAGTTGATATTTGTTTGATGAAACTATATATATTTACTGAAAGATATATATGTATGATTTGTAGGAGAATTGGTATTTTGTTTGGTTAAAATATATTTACTAAAAGACATTCATAAGAAAATTGGAGTTTTTTGATAAATATACAATTAAATGTAACATGATCTTTTTGATAACTTTCTTCTTAATGTAAATTGTTGGTTAATGTTTAACTAAATTTTCAGTTAATTAAAAAATTTGATATTAAATAAATAGTTTAACTTATTCGAACATTTTAATAAAAGAAAAGAAAAAAACCAATTATTAGTGGTAGGATAAGACTCATAAGACATATAATAAAAAACTATTACTATTAAGATAAAACATCTAATAATTTTTTATTTCATTTTATTTTAAAATGTTTTAAGATAATTTTTAATAATTTGTAATAAATATTTTATGTTAAATTTTAATGTTTTAAAATAATATTTCTTACATATTTGACACATGTCAAATTGTAAAATAATAATCTACACGTCCCAAATCCCAATTTAGTTAATTAAATCAATCTTTGTTAAAGCCACTAAGCTTTTTATCTTTTTTAGATTACATAAGGATCTAGGTCGAAGTCTGTAGTCTCCTAGACGCAAAACATCATTGTCATCCGCAATATAAATAATATTTGTTTGTCCGTTCCTGTGATGAATAAATTTCGTCTATAATCTTTTACTAGTCCAGCTAAGAATACTCGGTTATCTTATACATGAAAAAATTATTAAAACTAGTAAATTAATTTCTTAACATACCTTTTGTTTGTTTCAATATGTCAGATTCTTTAATCGTGAATATGTAAGACCCGACCTTTTTTATGGTCCTGGTCAACGGGTTGACTTCTTGGTCCGCCAAAAACGTTTTTTAAATGCATACTCACAACCTAATCGATAATTAACTTCTCATAAAACAAACCTGCATAATAATGAGGGGTGAGCAACAGGGGAGTCACTTAGTGAGGGGTGTTATGCTAGGGGCAACACGCAAGTCTGCACCTGGCATAACGCCACTACCATGAGAGTTTAGAACTAAAACATGTAGCAAACATGGCACCTAAAGCACCCAAGAAAATACAGGTAATGGTCCCTAAGCGACTTAAGTGTCCGCTAGCACCCTCTAACGTATCACTGATAGAGGCTTTCATTGTCGGGGATAGTGCCCTGCCATACCGCCGTCGTGGACGATTTATCGATCTTAGGGCGTTACGGTTAGCAGATCGACTTGCCTTCCGTACCCTCCACACACAAGACTCCGGGTTATACCGCAGTATCCC
The DNA here is from genome assembly GCA_000411055.1 of Leavenworthia alabamica. Taxonomy (NCBI): domain Eukaryota; kingdom Viridiplantae; phylum Streptophyta; class Magnoliopsida; order Brassicales; family Brassicaceae; genus Leavenworthia; species Leavenworthia alabamica. The sequence goes on along the minus strand of KE158399.1, from coordinate 16,965 downwards.
GCCCAAGTCCCACAACCAATATACAACATACTAAATCAAAACACTAGCACACAAACATGTGATCAATCAATATGTGGATCATCTAAATAACCTAGGTCCGGTTTAACATGTGCGACAGACTCGATCACAGAGCATAGAGACAATACACATTGGAGCAGAAGAAAATATTGGAGCTTGCGCGGTTAGCACTCACCTTGGCCACTTGCAGGAGATGCACATTCTTTATCTGAAAACTTTCTCTTTCTGGTTTTCTAAAAACTGAAAGAGAAGTTGCGGAAAAATGAACTGCAACCGAAATAGAAGAATAGTTAACAACGATCGAAA
>KE158399.1:6029-16625 GCA_000411055.1 Leavenworthia alabamica | reverse complement strand
TTCACCGGACTCGCTAGCTATTGACTACCTGATGAGAACCTACCAAATGGCTAGTTCCCTCTACAAAATATTGTTCTGACTTGTAAAAAAATGAAGGTGAAAAGTCTTATTTATAGGAGAAGAGAAGGAAGATGATTTTTTTAAATCTCCAATGTGGGACATTTCCCTTTAAAGGGAATATTCTTTGGTTTAAAAAAAGATTAAAAAAACTAATTAAATAATATGTTTGGATTTCATTTAAAACAGCCCAATAATTAGGATTTGGGATGTTACAGAATCCTCGAGCAAATATAGACTTGTCAAGGATTAGAGGTAAAAATACTTTGATTAATATAACAGATTGGGATAACACATACTATATGACATAACAAATGTTTTGTTCTGTGTATATCGACTTACTCTTCTTGTTTGAATCATAGTTCAAAAGAAGGAACATCATTTGCGGTATGCGTCAAACCGTAATTGAATCTGTCTACAATATTTCTGTATGGATCTTCTTCTCTTTTCTTCAACAAGTAAGCTATGTTCTTCTCAACTTCAGCTTTTGCTTCCAAGTAAACCCGGTTTGCTTCTTCTTTATCTTTCACAAGTTCTGGTCTTCCTTGTGTCTTTATCGGTTTCCCGAATAGGTAATAGAACCGACCCGGAATTTTCGGTATTAGTCCTGGTAAGTATAGCTTCTGGTTTGCTACTTCTCCACTTGATTCATCCCTATCATCACAACACTCATCATTCTTACTATTTTGATTGTTTCAGTCTACATTTTCATATTTTTCATGAATTGTTTTTGCAAATTGTTAACATAAAACACCAAAAAACAGTGAAAATTTGTATAACTATTTCAGTTAAATGAAAAAATAGATATTTTACCTCAATTTAAATCTTCCGGAATCACCAATTACATCAGAGATATAGTCGTTGAGAATTGGAATCTTCATCAAGTCATTGTAATCAAGAACTAACTGCAATAACAAAACCAAATACATACATTTACAGATTTACACAGAGGGCTAGACATTCGGGTAAATGGTTTGAGTTCGGATATATCGGGTTTCGAAGTCTAATACCCAATATAATAATTTTTCGGATTCGGGTAATACATTAAGGAAATATTTCAGGTTTAAGACTGTAACACCTAACGAAATAATTATTTTGGGTTTGGGTTCAGACTAAGATCAGATTCGGAAATATTGAGAAAAATGAAAAAATAATTAAATTTAACTAAATTTTAATTAAATTTTCACAAATATAACTAAAATTTTTAAGATATTTTAATCATTTTTATATATAATGATTATGGGTTTTACTCAATGGGTTCAGAATTGGATACGGGTTTTCGGGTTTAAGAATTTAGCACTCAATGGAATAATTTTTCAGACTCGGATAAATCAGGTTTAGGATATATGCCTACTTTTTAACAAATGTAAACAAGAACTGCAAAAAATTGGGAAGCTTACTTCAGCTATGTCGTCTTCACCAACCGTTCCAAATGGTACTATAGTTGCACCAAACCTTGCTGCCATTCTTACAAACTCTTGTTGATCAGGCCAAATTAGTTTGTATTGTTCACCCTATAATAAGAACCAGCAAAACCTCAAGATAATTATCTTTTTATGACATTAGAAAGGATTAAGATAGTTCCTTTTTCACCCATTTAAATGAAAGTGATGAAGATAACAAACCCGGTAATGAAGAGCTTCTCGTGCACCGCCAGGGTAAAGAAGAACATGAGATTTAGAAGCTAAAAGCTTGAAAAGATTGGTTGCAGTAACAGGATAAGCACCAAAGATTTTAATCCAATCAACATAACCAAAGTCTTTTTCTGAATCCATTTCTGAATACAAAAACGGATGAGCCATTCCGCGAAAGAGAATGTTTTTCTCTTTTATAAATGCTTCTGACATTGGTCCAAGTTCAAGACCCATTAACATGTGATAACCAACAAGTAACACTGGTCCTTCATCTGGAACACCAGCTAGTCCCTTTACTATTCTCCCATCTTCCATAGTTGATAGAAACACCGAACTAACAGCAGTTCGTAACAATCTAGTTTTCGATAGGGATAAAAAAAGTTAGAGAAAATACATTATATGGAGCTTAAATTATAAGCAAAACCTACCCAAGAGTTTCATTAAGGGCATAATCAAGTTCTCCTTTACTCGGAGGCAAGAAATCGGAAACAAAATCATATCTCCTAGAGCGCCGGTACTTGCATGTACCTTTTATAACTGTGAGCAAACTGATACTATCTTCCTGAGACATTGAATAAGAAAATTACTATGAGACTACTTCATTAGCTTCACCTATCATCAACCAAACCAAAACAAAACACATTCAAAAGTGAATACCAGTAAAAGGGTATGTCCGTTATCCTTGAAGCATCGAACTGTACAGTTTTTTAGTATCCCTTTAAGCCGCTTAGCTTCTTCTTGACTAGGAAGCATCATGTCCTTTCCACTGTAAGTCCATGAAATCAAAATTGATTGTAGACCAAGACAACAAACGAGAGACGAGAAATGAAATACAATGAGGAAGACTACCTAGCAAGGACTAAGACTTCGGCTTGAACTGCATGTATGCGGGAATTGGCATAAGCAGCACCAGATCTCAGTAACTTAAGCTTCCAAAGCAAAGTTTCTCTTGGAATAATTTCACCAAGATCCTGAAAATGCATGGTTAAAAAAGATGACATTTTGTATAGAAACAGAACCAAGTAAATGAATTAAGATGCACTCACAGAGAGAAGAGGAAGCATAGTTTTCGTAAGCCTCTGTCTCAACTTTTCTAGTTTTATACTTGTTGGAAGTTGGTTGTCAATACCAAGTGTAGCCATCTTTATTGGATCACCTAAATTTCAATAAAGCCTAAGTATAAGAACATATAGAACTTATTTACTTAAACAAAAGAGCAACACTTCATGTACCCATAATAAAGCTTAGAATATAAGGAACAGTAAAATGAAGATCTTCTGGCACCATCTCTAATATAGGCAGCAACGGCTGTAGCGGTGACTTCTCAAATGATGTAGCTAAACATAGGGAAAACATATTTGGTCATTTAGAAAAGCTTATATAAACAAAGTTGCAAAACTGAATACAAAGTGTTTACTGACCTGGGTTGACTAGTATTAACACCAAGTCTAATGAACGGTTTCTGGCAGCAACAGCAAGAGCAAGGCATCCTCCAAAGGAATCGCCAACTAGATATATCGGCTTATTTGGACGTGTAGCTTGCTCCTGTTTCAAAACATCTTCGACTACTTTCACCAGCCCTTTATGGTTAAACCAACAGTAGAGAACATTCAGAGAAAATCAAGCAAACAACATGAGAAATTAAAGATTTTATACAGATCCAGATATTACAATCCATTTGAAAGTCTAGTATTTATGACATTATTACAGTCTAACAAACAATGAACTGAGTACTAGTTATCTACGCACATGCATCTAAAAGAGAGAACAGAAGCCATGGATTATCTATTCGACGATCTTAAAGAACAAGTACATCATTAATACTTCTTACCTTCAAATGGAGTTCGATCATTTACAGGAATATGTAGGCACCAGACATGAAAAGCCCTGTAACCAGAATATTCAGTAATAATCGAAAAGATAAAAGTGTAAGTTATGGTTGTTTAAGTTTTTTGGATTAGACACTATTGCTTATGCATTAAGGAGTGAAAAATACATACTTGCCAAGAGCTTTGTGATGTGGAACAAGACCCATCCCTGTACCATCAAGCCCTGTATCAAAAAATTCAATCATTAAGCATTACAGAAATGTAAAAATTTATCGAAAGATCTTGGAACTTTGAAAATGTTTATCTGAGAATTTCATCTATAAGAATTCAACAAAACAGCCTCTCAAGATTCAATCTTCTTTCCTCCATGAAAAAACAGAGAACTAAGAAAATGAATACAAAGTTTCAATCTTTCTTCAGTCAAACTAAAACCATTCATTCTATATTACTAAACTACTGATAAGAATCTAACAGTAAACAAAAGAAAATTAATAAACGCATTAATAAAAAAAGATTCAATCTTTCCTCCATAAAACACAAATAAGTGAGAAAATGAATACAAAGTTACAATCTTTCTGAACTGAACTACAAACCATTACTAAGAATTCAACAAAACAGCCTAAAGATTCAATCTTTCAGAATCGAATTAAAAACCATTGATTTTGGTTTACCAGGTAAGAAGAGTAACGTAGGTGCATCTTCAATGGGTCGACCACAATCAACGTGACTAAACCACCGTGGAGGACCACCGTCAGATTTCAAAATCTCTTTAGCATCAATAAAATAATCTTTAACAGATTTAGAGCCATACCCATCATCCCACAACAACTCAATTTCATCACTTACAAATTTCTTCTGTGATTTTAATTTCTCATTTGACCCTTTTTGGTTTTGGACAGTTGAAGCTAAAGAGACTGAACCATTGTTCAAAGGTTCTATTGATGTTGTCTTTTTGTTATCACCAGAGATTCCAGCTCTTACCTTGAAACTGAGTTTCTGGTTAGAATTCGATCTGAAATTTGGTAACACCAATAGGCTTGAAGAACATGTTGTCATTGCCTTGAAATGATTCTTTCAAAAAAAAAAATACAAAAATTAGAACCTTACAAATATTCTACAAACGTCTTTCAAGCAATTTCTCAAAATATAAATGATTATTTATTGTTAACTTTTTTTTTTAACAATTGTGTATCTTATATTTACATGTGTAGCCTATTATTTAAGTTATGTGTTAAATAAATAATAAAATTTTATTAAATTAAGATTTAAAGTAACATATTTGTTAAGTTAATAACTATAATTTAAAATCAATTCACACCACATGCAAGAAATATCTCACTATAAATTAAACTATAAAAGCAATTCAACATTTGTTAATTTAACAAGTTAATCATTTTAATTATCATGCCTATATTAGTTTAATAAATATACAAGTTTTATTTGAGATTATATATCTCCCTATTTTTAATTTAATCAATAAATAAGTTTAATTTAAAACTATATATCTCAAGGAATGTAAAATTAATAATAATATTTATAGAATATTCTAAATAAAATAAAATAAATAATTTTCATATCTTATTCAAAAATAAATCAAGGGTTTAATAAATTAAAATTATATTTTATTAAATAAAATTTAGTTATTACTTTAGAAATGTGTCAAAATTGTAATTAATGGAGTATATTAAACTAATAATTTGAAGAGATTTGATTTAAAATAGTAATCATATATTACTGAAATATGAATTTTTAAATACATTTTTAAATTTAGTGTTATTATATCAATGATTTAAAAATATCATGAAATCTAATGTTATTATAAAAATTTGATTTATAAAATTTATCAATTAAAAATACAAAGATCAAAATCTCTATTTTAGGTCAGATTTCTAAGAATTTTATAACAAAACTCTAAACCGACTCAAATTCAATCAAATCATCTCAAATCTCTTTAAATACTCATTTTACTATGTCTCTGAAATATGATGTGATATGTGTAATTAACACTAGCGATTATGAGAAAAAATAATAATTTTTATATCATACTTAAAAGAAAATCAAGAATTAGTTAATTTATTAAATTAATAATTATAATTTAAATTTTTAGATTTAACATAAATTAATAATAATAATTATGTAAAGTAAAATCAGATATTAAAAATATTACCAAACTTATGACAATAATTAATATGATTTTGAAAAATATTAAAATATTGTGTTGTTTTGTTTTTCAAAATAAATAGCTTGAACTTTTTAAATAAAAATATATAGTTTTATTTTATATTATTTTATATTTCTCTCATTAAACTAACTATAGAATTTTAATGAAATTTAAATTTTTATTTCAAAATTAGATGGCTAAACTTTTAATTTTTAAACTCCAATCATTTTAATCACAGGCACATAATTTCTTTATATGAAAAGGATAATTGAGTATAATCTAACTTAATTAATTGTTATAACTAGTTAAATGCTGAAATAAATCTTCGAGCAAATTNATTTAATATCTATGGATGTATTGATTAAATAGAATGAAAACTCAAAGAAAAATTGATGTGAACTAAAAATAATGTGAGTCATCTTCACACCATGATAAACAGAAAACCAACGAAACAAAATAAAATAAAAAGTTTAGTATACGTGACTTAAATATTTAATTTGTTGAAACGTTTTTGTCCATTACTTATAAAGGTTTGAAAGTTTTTACATCAGATGTAGGTTAGAATCTCAACTATTTAGTTATTATATACTAAAGATGTAAAAAACTTTTATATGTTTCTGTGTACGTACATAGGGTTGTTTGCCGTGTTCTTGTATTGAGAAAATAACTTGTACATCGTAACTTGCAGAATTATTGGTCAAAAATCGGAATATCATAGAGGAAACTTATCTATCATATGATGTTGTATATGCATAATTATTTTTCAGAAGAAATATGTTTCATCTTAAGTAAAAAATATTGTCACATTCATCTTAAATTTGTAATAATAATTATATAGTAGGTTAAAAAATTAATATATTAACAATGATTTATGTAGGTTATTATCTTTCCAAACAATACAAATTTTCTATTTATTTTTAAAATTTAAAAGTGTATTATTAAAAAAATCAATTTTAAAATTTTAAATACTCTAGCACTGGACAATCCTAATTAGTTTAACAGAAAGTGCTAAAATAAGTAGAAAGGGATATTTTGCAAAAGAAGTTTCACTTTTCTTTCCACCTTATTATTTTTTTCCTTTGACATCAAAATTCAAATATTTGCATTACATAAAAAATAAATAAATAAAAACTCCTTTCTCATTTGAAATCGAGTTATCTTATTATTATAAAAAAAAAAGACAACTCGAATGATTAGAGGTGCAAGACTAACTGTATAACTTTACTCAGTGCATTCTAACCTTACATGATCATGATTATTCACATGCAATCTATGAAAAAAATGTTCTTTTGTTTTGTTTGTTAAAAGTGAGACCAAATTTTTTTATGTAGCACATTTAATACTAAGCTTATAAATGTCTAATTTCACATAACTAGTTTAATTATTTTGCTTTATTGTTAGTAGAGAGCAGAGATATAAGCAAAATATTTTCTCTCTTTATGTCACATATAATTTAATTTTTTCATAAGGTTAATTCTTTTCTTTCTACAAGAATAATTAAAATAGAAATGTGAGTTAGGTCACACGAAAGACGTGTACAACTAGGTTCCACAAGGTTTTTAACGGTAAAGAAGGAAGAAGCGAAACAAGCATAGATAATAGATTCAAAGCTCATATTTTTGGATGTATTCACATTAAGTACTTCCGTCTCAGTTTCAACCACTATGATCATCATATGTGTTCACACTGATCCCACGTACCACATCTATACTGATCCATGTATGTGTTCAAGAATGACCTTAAATGATTTATATCATAAAACCTAGGTTAGGACTTCTTAAACTCAATTTAATTCAACCACATACAATATTAAAAAAAAGAAAAGAAGAAATACTAACCTTGGCCGAGCGCCTAAAATGCCTAATGAGAACATACCTATTAAATATAATAAGTATAACTGAAACTGTATAATGTAATAACATAAAATTTAAATTAAATAAAAAATAATATTAGATTTTTAATTTATTATTTTCTCATTTGGAAATGATGAGTATCCTAAATACCACTAAATTTATTTTATATTCCATAAATACCACTAAAATTGATTTAGGACAAAATTATCATTTAATAATTCAATAAAACTTAAAATTAGATTTTAGTTTAGGAAAATTATAAAAATTCTAAACAATAAATAGTAAACCCAAACACTATATGCTAATCCCTAACTTCAAATACTAAATTCTAATCTATAAATCAAAATCATAAACCCTAAATAATAAATATTAAACGTAAATACTAAATATTAAACCCTAAACATAAATACTAAACCCTAACCCCTAAATAATAAATACTAAACTCAAACATTAGATATTAAACCCTAATATTAAATAAAAATATATTTTTGTAAAAAATGTAATTTTTAATAAAAATACATTTTAATTAAAAATGGTATTTGTGTCCAATTAAAAAATTAATGTATTTTTGTCCAATAAACTACATTTGATGGTGTTAGAGAGAATTACTCTAATTTTAATTTTAGAAACCAGAAGAGTTCAAATGTTACTTTAAAAATTCTCAAGACGTTGAAAAGATTTTAAGTATTTTAACAAAATGACACACTTTTAAAATTAAAAAAATATTTATATTGACTCACTTAACTCGCATAATGACCACTGAATAACTATAAGATATGCCAAATCTAACTATCAGCCTAATATGAGTGATTCTAGTAAAATCTACACTCTCAGTGGCTTTCTTTTAACATGTATTGTAATTGTGCTGGTGAAGAGATATGAATACAGTTTGATATGGGCTGAAAGTTATAACGTTCGTAAACCGTTTTTTAAAAGGTTTTAGATGTCATTGGTCAAAATTTTGGGTTATGGGTTACAAAACCCAAATGAAGCCCAATATCTAAATGACATATGTAAAGAGACTATTAGGGTTTTGAAGTTCTATTTCATGGTCATCCTAATGGAAAAAAGAAAAAAAAAAAGAGAAAATGAAACAAATTCGACCTGTTCAGGGAAAATGCAAAAACGGAGTAGCAGAAGGATCCATTTTCTTTTCATATTTTATGGAGAGATGCACGACATGACAGTTTGTCCATAGCCAAAAATATCGTATTAATCAAGAAGCAATTATACAACCAGAACATAAAACCCAAAGAATAACCAAGAGATGATATAAAGATTGAAGCCCACTATCTCTTCTCTTATGACTCTTTTGTATTGTTGTCTATAAATACTGCTTGTAACATAAATAAATATTAACAAGAGAGATAATAAAATCTCTAAGCTCTTATTCTTATATTCTAAACTCTTTCAATTCTTTTTCTGAGTTTTATTTTGAATTACATCAAACCTTAATCTCTGAAAACTAACATGGTATCAGAGCATTGATCTATAAAAAAGATTAAGCTTTTGATTTCATCATTCTCTGTCTCTAGATTCTTAAAAAAAACCCAGAAATCTTTTATTTTCATCACTAATAATGTTCACAATCTTCATAAGCATTTCTTGAAGTTTTTCTCTATTCTCTAACTCTCCTTTGCATCTACAACTTCTCCTCCATCATAATCCAAGCTTCAGAATCATTCTTAGGCTAAAAAACCTCAGATTCAAGAGATCTATTTTCAAAATTCAAATTACCCAAATTTTATTGTTTTTTTTTCCAAATAAAATATATTTGCTTGCTCTTGAAATAACTCCTTTTAGCTTTCTAGAAACTCTGCGATTGAAATTTATTCATCTTAGAAAAGTTGTGTGAAGTTAGATTAGGTTATCTCTTGATATTCTCAAAGAATTTTCAAGAACACCAGTCTGCATTTTTTTATTATCTATTGGATAATATATATATTTTGTTCTTGAAATAAATTTTATAACTTCTAAAACACTCTGAGATTGAAATCATATTCATCCTAGATGAGTGTGTAAAGTTAGATTGCTTTATTACTTGATATTTCTCAAATATCTCTTCTCATTTTTTGAAACAAGTAGTTTGTGATCATTGGACAAAAAGAGGTTTTCTTCAAGTTTACATGGAGTAGATAAAACCACCTCCAATCAGAGTTATTTTAAAAGGAAAGAACTATCTATTGTGGTCATGATCAACAAAATCAAACCCCTATGGTCGTGGTCTGTGGAATCAAGTTGAATCGGCTAAAGGAAAAGAGATTTAGGAAAGATGAAACACTCCAACACAGTTCTCTAGATTCAAAACTACTAATTTTTAAAAATTTATTACTTAACCGATAATCCCATACTTATCGGTTCTAAAGTCCGGATTACTTTTTAACACATTTACTAAGTTTTTTAAAAATCCAATAAAATAAATAAATAAATAAAATCATAACATCAATACTCATATCTCAAATTATCTAGACACATTCTAGGTTTTCAAAACATAACTCAAAATAAAACACAGCAACAAGACAACCGGTATACCATCGCCTCGCAGCTGCAGTACTACGAGATCATAACCAAAACTTCTATTTGCCTTTACCTGCGCACACGAAATATCACTATCAATATATAAAACATACTGAATGGGTAATCCTCCCATCTACTGAGTTCTTTGTAAACAAGAATGATTGTTCATTAACTCAATTAACTCTATGTTCTCAATTCTCAAATTTTCTCATTTCTCATATTCTCAAATTCTCAATTCTCAATTCTTGTTTAATTACTCAAACGTGTGATAACCGGTTTGAAATCGTTACGCCCAGTTATCAATACTACTCAACATTTGATGAACGGTTTTTAACTCATTATGCCTGATATATTGTATTTTGAGTCGTTTTTACGGACAAGTCATGTCCATTTTAGAGTCTTTTGGTATATTTTGAGTCGTTATACAGGTTTTGGAGTACAGGTTTAGGACTTTGCACATTTGGGAGCTTGGAGTCTGAAAACGTTGATGTTCTGGTGCATTTCTACAAGCCAGCCCGATCGGGCAGGACACAGCTCGACCGGGC
>KE158391.1:78888-93264 GCA_000411055.1 Leavenworthia alabamica | reverse complement strand
ATTTATATTAATTAATAATAAAAAATTATGATAAAATAATTATAATATAAATAGAAAGAATATGAAACGTTAATCATAAAAATTAATAAAAAAATTATTCATAAGACATAAATATATATTAAATAAGTTTAACAATTTATATTATTAAATAATAATAATTACGATAAAGAGGTTATAGTTTTAAATAAAAAAAATATTAAAATTTATAAAATAAAAATAATTAAAATAATTAAAAAATGATATATTTTAATTACTCATGTTGGCACATATCACTCATATTGAGAGAGTTTATCTTCTTTGATCTAATACTTTATAGTAAATTTATGAAATATTTGATTTTTGTTGATACTATCATTATTTTTTATTCATAAAATATTTTTTAATTCCAAAATAAGAAAACTAAAAAGATTATATGTTAATTAAAAGATGATTGATGAAAATTCATAAAAAAAATTAAAGAGCATAAATATATTAAATGAGTTTAATAATTTATATTAATTAATAATAATAAATGAGACTAAAATTGTTATAATTTCAAATAGAAAGAATATGAAGAGTTTTTTAAATAAAAAATGATAAAATCAAAAAAAAAATATGACTAAAATGATTGATTTCTATTGATACTATCAAAAAATTTTATACATAAAATATTTTATAATTCGACCTTTCCAGCAAAGGTAGGTGAAATGAGCTTGACATTACATCCTCCAGTTTGGAATGGTTTGGAATGGATCAGCTTTCATTTGCCTTCCACGTTGAGGTTGGTCCCTTCTCAGTCTTCCAGGTGTGGTTGGACTAAGGGACCTTCATCATCCGTGTCATAGACATCTCCTTCTATGAACATGCGTTTCCTTGGTTGAACAGTCCTCGCCGGTTGGATAGGAGGTTGGTTTGATCGTCCTATCCTGTTGACCATATCAACCACTTCTCGTATTTCTTGCCTAAAGTCTCTTCTTAGGTCTTCTACGAGCCTAGCAAAGGCTTGATAAGGATCAGGTGGTTGTGGGAGTGGTTCAGATTCAGCCGGATGGTCTTGGTGTTCAGGTAGGTTGTCCATGGAACATTTTGACTCTGATACCAGATGATGTAGCCTGGAAGGTGAATGCTCGGGCAATGAGTGTAACCACTCAGATGATGGCTAGGTTTCTCGGTAATGACTAGGGTTTCTCGGTAGATGGTTAGAAGTGAATTGTTTTTGTCTTTTGATAGGTTTTTGGGTTAGGAATTTTTTTGGTATTTTTCTAGAGTTTATAAGAAATAAAAACAAAGGTGGTTTTGATTCAAAGCTGGCGACAAACTCTCTCTTTGAATCANCTCTCTCTTTGAATCAAAAATAGAGATAGATAAAACAAAAGGTTTTTGGGATAGGATGGAGACTAGACAAGCTGGCGACAAGCTCTCTCTTGTGAAGTCAAGGTTAGAGTTTGAAGGTGGGATGAATACACGACAAAGAAGTGTGGTAAATCTCTTATACGGTGCAGGGTTGCCTAATTCTAGGGCTTCTCACACAAAGGAAAAAAAAAGGCTAAGGTTTCTAGGAGTTTACTCGACTAGAAGAAGAAGTGTTTAAACAAAAGTGTTTGTGGTTTGAATAATCTGATTTTTCTCAAGGTATGAGGCGCTTTATATAGCAATCCTCTTGCCCAAAAGAATACAAAAAAAAATGGTAAAAGTACATAAACTAAATGAAAATAAAAAGGTTTTGACAAAAAGAAGTTTTAACTTAAACAAAATTGGAAAAATCTTGATATCTTTGGCCGAGATTTAGTGTAGATTCATTGGGTCTTTGGCTTGAATAAATCTTCTTAAATCTTCATAAATCTTGGCTTAGAAATGATTTGATCGAAATTTATCTTGGTTAAATCTTGAAGACTTGGTCCAACTTAATTTGGACCAACTAGACCAAAATATTTAATTATAATTCAACAAAATACTTTGGTCTAGATCAAAGTTTATAATATTTTATATAAATAAAATATTGTTCTTGATGCAAAGAAATGCAAGCAAGAACATGCAATCTAAGGGTATGGTCTCATTAAAAACTCCTCCCAGAAAACTCAATGGGATAAAACTCGAGCTAGAGGAAAAAGAGTGTCATTTCTTAGACTGACTTTGAAGTCCTCAACCAATGGTGATGGTGAAGACCTCTTTGAACGATTATGTCTTTAAGAGAGCTCATGTGAGGTCTTTACTTGTCACTTGGCTTGTTTGGGTCGGTTTAGGCAGCTGTTTGTCCAAGAGATCTTGGGTAGTTTTGATAAATATCAGCCAAATGTGTTTATCTTTGTTTCTAGTCATGTGACCATCCTTGAAGGTTGGCATGTTGGTGATGTTGGTCTTGCTTTTGGTTACTGGTGGTTCTTGTCTTGGCAAAAGGATATCAGCCTGGATGGCCTCACCAGGAGGTGAAATCTGACTTAATCGAAAGATGAAATCGCTAAAATCAGGGGAAGATTGTGCTAAAATGAAGAATCGATCAAGAAACTAACAACAATCGGAGGTCAATAAAAGGTGAAGAAGAAAATTAAAACGAAGAATGAGCTGAAAACTCAGAAACGAAGAAGAAGATCTCGAGATATTGAGCTAAAAATTGAGAACAGACGATATCAAATCGCGAAACACTCATCATCCAGCTACAAGAAGATACATGCAAAAATGAGGGAACAGAAAAATTTCTCGGGAAAAATAGCCAAGAAAAAATGAAGAGAATTGAAAATTAAAGGAGAAGTTGAACCACCATTGGATCTGATACCATATCAGATTTTGCACAGTAAAGAATTTTAAAATATTTTCCATTGACTTAAAAGTTTAACAATGTCTCATGCCTTTATATACAACATCATTATTCAAGGTTTATCAACAAACTAATGACAGTTAGTAACTGAATGTAACAACCTTTAATATTCTCTCTAACTCTATGTTACTCTCTCTCACACTTGCTGAAGGAAAGGAAGACGATGACTTGGACAGATGTTGTCTTCCCATTGGATGTTACCTCAACCAAAGACTAACCAAACTGACCCGGTTCAATAATTTTTAACCAGATTTTCAATCTAATCCGGTTCAAGATTGAATCAGTATCCAACAAGTACATAGTTGTATCAGTTGTGCTAGTGTTATGTTTAATTCTTAATTATATCGGTTGTATTCAAATATATAATTCTGGGTTTTTGTTTGTTTTTACCGACATAAATATATTCAATTTTCTATATATAGCCACTAATGTTGTTAAATAACAACAAAAATATCCTATTTACTCATTTCAAATTCATAAAACAAAAAAATCGAATTTTTGTAGTTTAATTATATAAACTCAAGCTTACTTCTAATTATGAGTTTGAACTTTTTTTAGTCTCTATTTTTTGCTAAAAAATTTCTCAAAAATTACAAAATAAATCTAGTTTCATAATTTAATTTTTAATTTTTAAAATAAATAATCATACAATGAAAATTTAGTAATTAATTTTAAGTTGATAACATTGATGAAGAAAAAAATAGTGATTGAAAATTAGAAAAATTAAGTTTCGTTTTAATCAAGAAGAAAAAAGAGAGAAAGTGGGAAGAAAGAAAGAGAAATGATGGAGAAATTAATTTTGTATTTTTTTATTTAAAATTTTTGAATTGGATGAGGTCCTTAAAATTTATGAATTAAATTATATTGGGTATTTTGTAAATAATATTAATGTTTTTGGGCTTTTAGTTTTTTATTATTTTTATTTTAAAAATAAAAATAAATTATAAATAGGAAAAAAAGAGGGGTCTTTAAAAAAAGGGGTGAAGTAAAATTCGGCTGTCATTATAAGTTTTCTTTTGGCTCCGAGCTCCGACGACAATATTTGCTCTGCGCCTACCGAGAAGTCGCACGATTTTGTGAAGCTTGACTCCGATTTCGTGGTAAAATTATCATCATTTATCAATTGGGCCTCAAAATTTTTGGATCGTTGTGTTTATTTCTTCTCGTTGATTTAGAGTCGAAATAGGATATAGCTTTAATGGAAGTTATATGATTGGGATGCAATAGCTTTATCTTCGAATTTAGGTTAATACGAGCTTTAGATCATTTTATCAAGTTATCGTTGTTACATTTGATCTACACAGATTGATTTGAAAAAATTTGTTGATTTGAGGTCTGAACTTATTCGATTAACTTGGTTTGGTTACTTTTTGAACAGTTGGTTTTGTTGGACTAGATGGATCTGGAAACTGAGAATCGAATAGCTTCGATTCTTTTAAGAGAAGCAGCAGAATTGAGGAGACAAGCTGAGAAAGAAGGTGTGCGAGCATATCTTGAGAAGCCTAATGTAAGGCATCGACCTAACTCAAGATTTCTCACTGCTACTGTCCTTGGTGTTCAGCAAGGTATATAATCTTAGTTTTCGATGAGCATTATCTCTCTTTAATGCTGTTTAATCTGCATCTCTTACTTGGTAATCTGATATACTAACATGTTTTGAGTTTCTGAATCAACATTATGATTCAAATTTGTTTAGTATCTCTTATATGTTCCTTCTCTGTGCCATACAGCAAACAAAGCTGTGGAAACCAATGACATGTGGAGTCTTCGGAGTAAAGAGATTGAGTTTGATCAAAGGCTCAAAAGAAAGTCAAGAGAAGATAGCAGCAATGGCCGAAGCGAGCATAAAAGTAGGAGCAGTTTTGTTAAGAGATGCACTTTAGTTGATGAAGATGTTACTCCTCGTTTGTCATCATCATCAAGCCAGAGCAGAAACAATAGATGCCAACCTGAAGATGCAGATGAAGAAGGCCTAGGTGATGTTGAAGTTGAGACTTTTCTCCAATCAAGGTTAGCTCTTTTCATACTCAATCCAGATGCTGCCTGATTCTTTTCTTTATACTAAAGTCATGAACAAATGGTAGATAAAACTTGTGATTCTGTACTATTATAGGGTCAAGCGTGGCAGAGGCTCTGTTGGTCCTAGGATGGATGAAACATTCCCTTGTCCTCCTTTGATGGAACTGTCTAGAACACTTGATACAGGAGATGGGAAGTTAATTATTCAGCCAGAGAGATCACCTCTATTGAGACATGAGACTGATTCTTCTTCTGAGGAGGAGGAGGTACACAACCGTGCTCATAGAAAAAGAAAGGAACATAAGCAGAAACTTAGTAAGAAGCACAAGTCAAAAGAAAAGAAAAGAGATAGGGAGAAAAAGAAGAAGAAGAAGAGAAAACACAATAGTGACTAGATCTTCATCAAACAGAAGCTATTGCCTTTGTTCACTGGATGTGATGTTGTCATTATAATATTGTTCTTATGCTAAGGATATATAGCGATAAAAAAAAACTTCTTGAAACCATAGAGAATTTGATGTTCATGTCTGTATTGTCCATGTCATTTTCCTACATAGCTAACCAATCTGGAACGAGATCTTGCCCGAGATAGACTCTTTGGCAAATAGTAATTATTATTTGTCATTCATGCTTATATTGATATACATTCACTGTAAACGTTACAAAGTATGAAGTTGAAAACAACTACAACACTTTTCACATTCATTCATAATCAGTGTTCATGCAACTACGTTAGGAGTCTTCAAAATGGTGATCCGTTTCGTCAAAGATCTCTTCCTGCAACCACAAACCCAACATTAAATAGCCAGTTAAATAGAAATTTGTATTTGATAAAGTTATAACAATCCTTACCTGCAAAAGTTCTTCAATAACATCTTCCATTGTAATGATTCCAACAGCTTCTTCTTCCTCAGCAAGTTTGGGCAGAGGATTATTACCATTCAATTGCAAGATGTCTGCATCATTGTCTTTTGACCATTTCTTTGACTTCGAACCACCTTTAAACGAATTTGCTCGATTTGGAAAACTCTTCCATTTTTGAAGTGATCTCTTTGTCCTTAACATTCTCTCCTGAGCAGTTGGAGTTCCCTCGCTATCCACATCCACTCGGACTTCCTTAACACTCTCTATTAGAAACCAAAGCAAAGATTCTCAAAACTTGAAACTCAGGCAAGACAGTTGTTTTGTCAATTCAATTAAAACAGCTTACCGTTTTTAGCAACTTTACAAGGTAACGGGTGGATTTTGTCGCACTGTCTCACAACAACAGCCATGTGGCTGAGTCCTTTCTGGAACTCATTCAATATGTCATATAAAGGCAAGGTTTCTGGAACTCTAAAAAACAGTAAGACATCAGTTATTGAAGCCTATTCAGTGGAATTTTAATTGCTTAGACTTGGAAAATTCACCTTGGAATCCTTCTTATTGTGACATTCTTGACCGGTATTTCTTCATCTGGATTGATAGTCAGTAAGTTTTTAACCTGGACATAATAGATATGAATGGTTTGTAGGCAATAAAGACAACTATAGAGGAAAACATTTGTAAAAGAAATGACTTCACAGAGAACCAAGTCAAATTTTGGAAGTAAGGCATGAGATTGAGCGTTACCAGAACAAGACCGATGATGTTAGTTGGCTGCTCATAGTATACTGGAACTCTGCTATGCCCTTTCTCAAGAATCAAGTTCATCAAATCTCTATATCAAAGAAACATAAAAGTTTAGCATGAGAATGATAAAGACTCCAGGCAAGTGTATTTCTGCTATAATGGTTCTCAGATGAATCACAGCACAAAACCTGTCTAGTTTGGCATTGATATCAATCACAAAGATATCAGATATTGGCGTCATTGCATCCTTGACCATTTTCTCAGAGAGTTCAAGAGCTCCTGCAATGATTGTTGTTTCGTCATGAGTCAACTCTCCACCCTTTCCAGCCTGATAGAAACAAAATGTTAAACAAACATGATACATAAGGGATATAGAAACTTGTCATCTTGAAAGATGCATACTTCATTTCCATGAAAATCCACAAGTGTTTTCAACTCCGCTCTTCGGAAAAGTGCTACACGACCATGACCCAATAGAAAATCCAGTAGCTGTATTATTCATTGAACCAAAATTTGTTATAAGTAACTAAGAGCATGATGAATAAGGAAGGCACTGACACCAGAGGAGGTTGGTAAAAGTGTATATACCTTGCTAATAGGCCATGCAACTGGTAAGCAGATAAAGACTAGGACACGGACAAATGGAGCCACAGTTGCGCCAATAGCCAAACCATAACGTGAACAAATAGACTGAGGTATAATCTGCACTTGCAGTAAAATCAACAGCCATGTTAATATAATGATTTTCTTTTACATCTCAGATGCAGGAAAATGATTGAAACTGCTCACAAATTGTCTTCCTATTAAGTATCCAGTGCTAGTCTTACCTCACCAAAGAGTAGAATCAATGTCACTGAAATCAAAATGGCACCCCATGCCGTCACAAGACTATCCAGGAAAATAGGAAGCGTCTGAAAAGATACGAAGATTACTAACATTATACAACACACAACATTTCACAAATCTTTGGATCCACAGAGACTACAGTGAACTTAAAACATTACCTCCATAGCAGCTGCATTGCAAATAAGTAAAGTACAAAGCAACAAATGCTGATTTTTTACCACTGGCAATATCTTTGCTGCAGCAAACAAAAACAACTCTGATTTTAGGTTAAAACTGATTGCTCATCACAACAGCTGAATCATAGATAACAAAAGAGCTATAAATGTCATCAAATTTGGAGGTTTTAGCTTAAAGTAGCAAAACTGATTAGTAAAAGTTAGGATAAGACCAAAATCTTCACTAGTATAAACTCACACGCAGCAATTGAATATTACAGAAACCAAACTCGTCCTAATTTGAGCAGATGCTTCTGGAAGTATATCAAATAGGCAAGCCGATGAACTAACTGATATGAACAATTTGAATATGAATATGAATATGAACATCATGTAACTACACACGTGTAAGCTAATAAAAATTGTCAATTGGTAATAAATAACAAAGCTTTAGTAAGCAAAAATCGTTAATTAGTGAAATAAAAAACTTTTTTACAAAGCGAAATAAGGTAGAAGCTAAACTAGTAGATGGGAATAAAAAAGAATCAAAAGAGTTTATACCAGCATATATGCGATATTCAGGTGTGCCAGATTTAGCAAGAACTTCAAGATCAACGAGACTCATGGACATAAGACCCAATGTTAAACCAGACATAAGACCAGCGAACAAAACAAGAAATGCAATCACAGCTATACGAATAAAGAAGTTAGGAGTGCAACATTCATACTCAACTGCCATCAAAATCGCCTCTTTAAAACAAAAGGAAAATCCCCAGAAGCTCCTATTGGAAATCAGAAAACACTAAACCCTAGCTCACTAACACACTTGAAATCTTCTGCTTCTCTAGAAGGTAATCTTTCTTCAAAATTGGAATATAAAAACAGTCTCAAACTCAATTAATAAAGGGTAAAGTCCAAATCAAGCAATAAGCTCTCAGAGAGTATCTGACAGACCAAAATCTTGGTACTTTGCAGAGATAACGAAGCAATTATGGAGATGATAAAAACAGCAGAAGCTCATGAGGTGGGTGGAGATCCTCTGCATGTATAGGGACCCAGCAATTAGATATATAATTACAATACTATCCCCGTATATGACACAGACGTACGTTATATAGAGGAAGGGTAATTTAGTAGTTTAAAGTTCCGTGTCCTAATTTATGCTGACGCAGCATTAGCTGGGTTACCCGGTCCGGAAAGGATTTTGATCCGTTACGGATTCTCTGCCAGAACACTTTCTGTTGTGTCGTCAAACTCAAACTGAGAGCTTTATTATAACTTTTTCTTTTTGTAAGAGTGTTTTAAATTTGAAATTCTTATTAGTATCAAAAAGTTAATATCACCAAGAAAATGTTTATTTTTCTTTTCATATACTATAGTATTGATAGAAATAAAGCTTTCATTATTACCTACTTTTGGAGGTGGCAAATCCTCTTATTAACTTATTGAGTAAAAGCAGATTCAAGTTCCCAATAGAATATATTACTGTTATTGTTTATTGTTTCAATGTTTCCCTCGTGGCCTTGCGTTTCTTTTATCGAAGAACCTTTATCAAAGAAGATGAAGAAATCATATACTATTTTTTAGAAGAAACAAATGTGGATGAGATAGTACTTAGTAGTATTCATATATCTATATATATAACTCTAACCTTGCAGAACTCGTTTAATCTAAAGCTATGTGTAGATGAAATAATATTCTTTTATCTAAAGATTAAATAATTATGTGGATTCCCTGAAAATAAAAAGATTATGAATATATATATATTAACTCAATTATATCTTAAATATTGACTTTTTAGATTTTTATTTAAGTTTTGTTTATAAATTGTAAAACTCAAGATACAATAATTAAATTTAGCAGAACTATTAGTTTTACATTATTATAATAACTTTTTGAAAAAAAATATAATGTATTTGAACATAATAGTCATTATTTTTTAATTTACATAAAATCTTCTTTTTTTTTTGTCAACACATAAAATCTTCTAAACATCAATATTTTACAGACAAAATGAATAGAAAGTAACTTTAATATATTAATTAAATTATTTCTTAAATAATGACTTTTAGATTTTTTATTTAAGTTTTGTTTATAAATTGTAAAACTCAAGATACAATAATAAAATTTAGAAGATAACTAGTTTTCAATTATAAAAAAAAAATTTTGATAAAAATATAATATATTTGAAAACAATAATCATTATTCTCTCCGTTTCTAAAACGATGATGTTTAGAAAAATACACACATATTAAAAAAATAATTATAAATTTAAATATAATTATTTTTTCTTACCACAAAAAATATTAATTAATACTAATTATTTATTATTTTCAATTATTACATTATAATTTACCAATAAAAATTGCAGAAAATCAATCTTTTAAAAATAAGAAAAAAATTCTAAACATCAATCTTTTAAAACAAATGGAATATATTTTAGTTTACATAAAATCTTCTAAACATCAATATTTTTACTAATAACAAAAAAAATAGAAAGTAACTTTAGTATATTAACTCAAAATAAGGCAAAAAGTAAAACATTTTAAATTAAAAGCAAGATAACTATAATATACGTGTCAGCCTTTGAAGCGGTTAACATGTGGGTGAAGGAACAATTTAGAGTACGATTATTAGATTCGGCTTAATCGGATTAAAGGTATCATGTTATTCGATAATCAAATTGTTCGAAAATTTTAAAATTCACCGAATAAACCAAAAAACAAATTTTGAATTAATCGGTTCGGATCAAGGTTTAATCGGATCAGATCAATACAAAAAAATATCAAATTAATCGGATCAAAAATTTTATTTAATCGATTTATTCTATTAAAATTATATAATTTTAATAGAATTATATAATTTTACTNAAATTAATCGGATCAAAAATTTTATTTAATCGATTTATTCTATTAAAATTATATAATTTTAATAGAATTATATAATTTTACTTCAAAAATTAAATTTTAATCCGAATAATCCAAACAACCCGAATAAACCGAATAAATTGATTATTTTAAACCGATCCGATCCGAAATCCGAACTAGAAATAAAACTGTGCCGATTAACTTATTCACCCATATTCGATTAATCTGAATCCGATCTATTTTGGATTTTACCGATTCAATCCGAACAACCCGATCCGATTGCCCAGGCTAACTATTATAGTTCCAATACATGTGATCAGTACAAAAACCTTATTTGGATGTTCATATGAAAATTTAAGCGATAAATACTAAGACCATAGAAAGTTTATTAACAAAAAAAAATACTAAGACCTTATAAGCAATGAATTGTACGCTTCTCTATAGAATAATATCATTCCACCACCCTTAGCCGACCAAGATACTCATCATTATCACCTCTAATCAGGTGTTTACTTTAAAACGTGACGACAACTAGACCATAAACTATTATTTATGGACATGTAATAATATATATATACATTTTACACTTTCTATAAGTATCACAAGAAAACACACAAGCAAGTCATCTCATATTACTATTATTTCATCACTTTTACAAGATAAACAAAAAAGCATCAATAATGTTTCATAAGGTTGCTTTTGAACTCTTGGTTCTCCTACTTCTCATCAGTTACTTAACCCAAATCGATGTTTCTTTCGCACAGTACTCTCAGTATCCCAAGTCCCAGGACTACCTCAGACCCCATAATGCAGCCAGAGCCAAGGTCGGAGTCAAACCTCTAAACTGGGACTTCGGTCTAGCTACTGTGGCTAAGGACTACGCAAACCAACTAGCTGCTGGTCCCTGTAGTCTGGAACATTCCTCAGGACCATATGGAGAGAACCTTGCGTTGGGCAGCGGAGACATGTCAGCTGCTAAGGCTGTTGCAATGTGGATAGATGAGAAGTCGTACTATGATTACTACTCAAACTCATGCCACGGTCCGGTTTGTGGGCATTACACGCAGGTTGTGTGGCGTGGCTCAGCTAGGCTTGGTTGTGGTAAAGCTAAGTGTGATAATGGTGCAACTATTGTCGTGTGTAACTATGACCCTGCAGGCAATTATATTGGAACTAAACCATATTAATTTTCATTTTAATAAATTGTTACTGATTATTTAATGTGTTTAAAGATTGTTGTATGGATTACTTTATTTTATGAGAATTCAGAACATGAGACATTATACTTCTTGTCTACAAAATTTAAAGTTCTATAAATACAAAATGTTGATTTAATTTCGGGATAACAAAGAAGAGACTTTCTTTAATCCTATGGTTTTGCCGTGTGAGTAGATATTAATATATGTGTTGTTTTAAGTTGACTGTTTATATATTTTCTTAGCTAGGATGTCATGGTTATCTACTTATATATGTCTGCTTGAAACATTGTATTAGGGTTCTATAATAAAATTCAGGGTGTATTCAAATTATTATTCGAAGAGATTTCATTTGTAACGAGATTTGAGATAATTTGATTATATTTAAATGAATTTCAAATTTTGTTATAAAATTCTCTGAAATCTCAGTAAAAAACATGACATTTTCATGTTTGTATTTTTAACTAAAAAATGCTCACCAATTATAACTGAGATTTTTAAATCAAATATTTATATTGTTTTCAATAACAGTGGATTTCATGTTATTTTTAAAAATCATTGTTTTAATAATATTAGATTTTAATAACTATTTCAAAATTCATATTTCAATAACACATGATTTGATATTTTAAATCAAATCTCTTAATCATAAGTTGAATATACATCCTCGGTCTCTGTTTTAATTATTTTAGATGCATACCCATACAAGTTTTTTTACATTGTTAGTTTTATAAAGGACAATTATCTTAAACACCACTAAATTTAGTTTATATTCTATAAATACCACTAAAATTGATTTAGAACAAAATTACCATTTAATAATTCAATTAAATTAGAAATTAAATTTTATTTTAGTAAAATTATATAAATCATAAACAATAAATATTAAACCCAAACATTATATACTAAACCCTAATCTTAAAAACAAAATTCCAATTTCTAAATCAAAAATTTTAAACCTTAAATAATAAATACTATACAAACACTAAATATTAAAACCTAACCATAAATACTAAACTCTAACCCCTAAATAATAAATATTAAACTTAAACATTAAATATTAAACTCTAACAATAAATAAAAAATATATTTTTGATAAAAATATAATTTTTAATAAAAATATAATTTTTAATTAAAATATATTTTTAATAAAAATGATATTTATGTCAAAATAAAAAATTAATGTAATTTTTTCTAATAAACTACATATGATTGTGTTAGATGGAATTCTTCTTTTATAAATTTAAGAAAAGTATATTTATTTTTTGTATGATCATATTTATGATGAAAGTTTGTATTAATCAAAGAAAATATAAAAGAAAAGTAAAAAAAAATTCTGAAAACATATTAATAAATAAATGATTATAGAATATATTAAAAAATCATAAGATGATCTATTATAAACGAAAGATTATAGTATTACTAACCAACTATATAATTTTAAAAATATGTTGAATTATTTTTTAACTAATATAAATAATATTTTCGTTTTTAGTACTTTCTACAAGAAGAATATAGATGCCAAAATTTTATATTGAAAGTAAAATCAATAAATCAAACACAAAAAATTTTTTTGTCAAAGTATATGTAAGTTAATCAATAGAATTAAACCAAAAAAAAATTTAATATGTACTTATTCACACATAAAAAGGTATAACAGTTAGAATTGGATATCTAACCAGTTTATTTTTCTATTTTATTCTTGTCTTCATTTTTTTCTTCGTCATTGTCTTCATTCATTTGCGTAGCACTAATCACTTTTTATAACATCAACATTATTGATTTTTTTTCATTTTCAACTCTCACACAAACACCATTATTAACTGTGCTAATACTGTATAAAAATTTTATGAATTGAAATATTTATTGATACCATCAACTATCTTTTTATACATAATATTTTGTAACTCAACAAAATAAAAAAAAAATAAAAAACTAATTAATTACATCAATATTGACATATGTGTTGTAGAGAACACAAAGGAGATAAAGAATATTGATAAAATAAAAAGTGATTTGTGTTAAATAGATGAATGATGATAATGATGAAAAAATAAAAGACAAAGAATTCTCTCCATATGAGTGATAAGGCAACACTTACAATTGACATATGTATTTTCTTTTAATTGTAATTTCTAATTTCTTTATTTTTTTATCTTTTCTAATTTCATATAATTATAAAATTTTAGTAATCTTTTTATTTAAAGTTGTAACCACTTAGTCTTAATTTGTTGTTAGCAATTATATATTAATTAAAATCTTAAATCCTATGAAAATCTAAAATAAATGGTTACCTAAATCTTTTTTGATTTTTTCATACCTAAAAATTCAAAAACATATTCAAAACTCAAAGTTACACCCGAAAACTAAATCTAATTTTAAATTTGAAAACTAAAGCTAAAATATATTTATTGAGTAAATAATATTTTTGAAAAAATTATTGATTTATAAATATGTAATATATACTAAATTAGTATATCATGTATATATATAAGATAAAATTAATTTATTTCTGATTTAAAAAATAAATACGCAAAAAATACAGGATCAATGTTTAGATATTTTTTTATTTTACAGATTTAAAAAATATTCTAAACATTAAAAAATTTTGTTTTGAACATACTATATTGAGGAGGACAATTGATTTTTATTAATTTTTTGGGCAAATACATAGATGAATAAAAAAGTTAAGGATTAAAATAAAAAATGACATGTATCGGTCATATAGAGCGCCACTTGTCGCAACCATAAGAGAACCCTCTATTTTTATAGTACAGACTAGCATCATGGCTCCTGCTATGCAGGGGCATTAATTTGTTTTTCAAAAAATATTATTTTATTTATTTATATTAATAGTTTATAATATATTAAATAAATTAAAAATTTTG
>KE158391.1:66566-78727 GCA_000411055.1 Leavenworthia alabamica | reverse complement strand
TTTATGAAACATATATATATATATATATATATATTAAGTGAAATCATTAATTATTAATTATATAAAATTAGAAAAATTAAAATAAATTAGAAATTATAATAAAAAATACACATGTCACTCTGTTGCCAGTTATCACTTATTTATATGGTGAGAGTTGACTAAATTTATGATTAACAAGACTAGCCGATGCCATTCAATCTACCAAGACTAGGCCATAGTGCCATTGAAGAATTCAATCTAACATGACCAGTCGACACCATTCAGCTATTAACACACGGTTATGTTTTTTTTGTAAAATCCAATCAACGCCATAGTAGTTGAAGATTTACCATGTCCGTGTCCTTGGCCTCATTCATTGGATTAAGAAAATGATATATGCTCATTAAAAGATAGATCATGTTGACAAAAATAAAATAAAAATAACGAGCACACATCAGAGGATATATCAAATGTGTACACTTCAAGAATAACTCAAACACATATTGTTTCATTAGAATAGTTTTGATTTTATATTTAATTGGAATACAGCTACTATTCAATATAATTTGTTTTATATATAAATAACTGAAAATTATTCCCAAAAAATAATAAAAAAATAAGGCTGGAGCAGACAGGGCTTTACTTCTTGTCCTTGACACTCGTTCTTGTTCGAAAAATTTCTCTTTTTATTTCCTTAACTTAAACTCGAAGATCGAAAGCTTCTCTGTCTTCTTCTTTTAGGTAACTCTCTCTCAGGTACTCTCTTCTTCACTAAACTCCAACTTCTTTTATTCACTTGTGAGTTGTCTCCGACTCAGATTCTTTGCCCTACTGTACCTCTTATTCTCCTGCAATCTCTTTCTGAATGTTCTTGATTTAGCAGTAACGTTAAGCTATTTAATCAATGGTTTCTTGATCTGACTAATTTAGCTGTTTCAATCAAAGGGTGTTTCTTGTTTTGCCAAGTCAGTTATTCTTCTACTAGTTGTTCTTTGTTGAATTTATCAACAAGATTGGGTCTTTGAGGTTCTTAGTCTCCTTTTGCTGATTAGGGTTTCAATTTGTGTAGTTTGGTTTTTAGTTTCTATTTACTTATATCAGGGTTATAATTAATTTGATGTTTTTTCTTTTGCATGTCACATCTTCTAATGTATAATAGTGATAAGAAGATTTTTTTTGTGTTGAAGATGAAGAAAGCATCAAGCAGAGGCCAAAGAGGGAGCAAAGGTGTTAAAGGGAAGCATGTGTTGCAGATATGTGTTCTGCTTGGAGTTTGCATTTGGTTAATCTATCAAGTAAAGTATTCTCATGATAAGAAGAAGGAGTTTTATGAGAAAGATGTCAAGAAATCTACAGTGTTGTTGTCAGAGAGTGAAGATGTAGTTGTGAAGCTTGGGAGAAAAGATCTTCTTCCTGGTTATCATAACCAGAAGGTGAACGAGAATCATGTGGAGGAAGATGAGGATGAAGAAGATGTTAGCCATGTAGAGGAAGAGAAGGTGGATAATATCAAAGAAGAGAATGGTAATCATGAGGAGGAGAAAGAAGAAGAAGAGGATGATG
This sequence comes from Leavenworthia alabamica, assembly GCA_000411055.1. Lineage (NCBI taxonomy): Eukaryota > Viridiplantae > Streptophyta > Magnoliopsida > Brassicales > Brassicaceae > Leavenworthia > Leavenworthia alabamica. The sequence continues at coordinate 77,185 of KE158391.1, read as the reverse complement.
AAGAAGAAGATAAGAATAAGCTAGCAGAGGAAGTTGTTGAAGAGGACGAGCATGAGGAAGATGAGATTGATGAACAAGATCAAAGTAAAACTGTTGGAGATACTGATAAGGATGATGAGTTACTTGAAGAAGAGAAAGATAGTGGATTGGATGAGAAGGAAATAGAGACTAATAATGGTAATGAGATTGATATGACGGTTGATGAAGCACGCGAGGAGCATTACAAGGCTGATGATGCTTCCAGTGCAGTGTCCCATGAGTCCCGGTTACTAAGCACTGATAAATTAAAAGAAAGTTCAAATGAAACAGCTCAGGAGAACAATTCCAATGCCACTAGGAGTGAGGTGGAGATCCAAAAGGAACCTGAATTAAAGATAGGAGAAGCCGAAAATGGCGAATTTGTAAACAAAACAACCACAGAAGTGAAAGATGGTGACAGCAAATCATCCAGTTCTGAAACAAAAAGTGCGGTAACTGAATCACTAGGTGATATTAATGGCAATTATACAGCAGCAATTCTTGAAGCTTCAGGTTTTTTGAAGAATGAAACAGAAATCATGAGAGATCGGAGTCAAGAAGATGGTGCTCCGCCTGCAGGAATCTCTGACCTACAAACTATTACTAAACTTGATCTGCAAACTCGTAATGAATCTGATCACAACATCACTGTTCCTGCAAGCATTACCAACAAAGATTACATCCAAGATGAGTCCAAGAACTCAACTTCAGAGTCTTTACTAATTGAAAACATCTCAGGGTCAAACACAACTGAGGTGAAGGTGGAATCCAGGTCTGAGGCTGATGATGAATCAGGTGAAAAGGAGAGTTCAAACCTTTTATCCACAGAGCAAACAGAGGAAGTAGATGATACTCCTGAAACCATAATATCCCAAGAAGAGATGGATGTTCTCACTGATCCACAGACTCTGCCGGATATAAGAATAGAAGGGAATGAAGAAGATGAAGAGGAATCACTTGCAGCAGAGAGAAAGAAGCTCTGATGGAAAAAAGTGAAATTAATATGAATGTTTTTCATGCTTTTGCAGCCATGTTGTTGTAAAAGCTAAAGACATTAGTCTGTCTCTGTCACTTAGCTTCGTAAAAATGTATATTCATTTGGAACTTTGCTTTCACTGCTCTTCAAGAAACTTAAGTACAAACACCTAATAATCAAGTTCCTGTAAAATGTGAAGAGTAAATACAAGATGTGGAAAAGAATTTTAGCAAGAGAAATAGCATTACAATCAATTTGGTTATTCATCTTCTCAATAGAACCAAAGATACAGTAATGTTTGTGTTGAGAGCTACTATTTGGTGCGGATTGAGAGATCTTGAAGCTGCTTTGGATCGACTTCTGAGGGAGTCTTGGTTAAGGCACATTGCGCCGTGGTTGTTTTTGGAAAGGCTATAACATCTCTTATGGAACTTGCACCTCCCAGCATCATCACCATTCTATCCAATCCATAAGCAATCCCACCTGCAATTTCATATCAAATTCTAATGTTTCATCAAACTTAACCAATCTTGTTCCACATCATCATGAAAGAGTACCAAGTTATTGAGAAAGTGTCAAAAACGTTTAACACCATTTTATCTTAAACTTGTCCCCACACAACAAAAGACAGGTTGAAGACGTCTACACTCTATACATGGACGTTAAGATCGTGAAATGTTCTTTTTCTTAAGTCTGAGATTCAATTGACCTTATGAAAGTTTACTTACCATGAGGAGGAGCACCCATATCAAGAGCTTCTAGAAGATAGCCAAACTTTGCTTCAGCCTGTTTGTAGAAAAAAAAAACATGAGATAAGGCTTATCTGTAAATGGATAGTGCTTGAATAAACTAAAGTGATTCTCACCTCTTCAGGCGAGATGCCAATGATCTCCAAAACCTTTTCTTGGACATCCCGCTTATATATCCTCAAACTTCCTCCACCAATCTGGTATACATCAAGAAGTGTAACCAAGTGACTGTCCCAGAGAGAGATGAAATGGTCAAGATGTTTGGTTTACCTCGGCCCCGTTATAGACCATATCATAAGCGAGAGCTCGTGCAGAAGTTAAATCATCTATATCTTCAGGCCTAGGGGCTGTGAATGGATGATGTAATGCCTGCAGAGAAAAGCTTTTCCATTTTAGCATACAATATATTTGGCCACTGATCTCATCTCACGCAAGAAATCAAATTATGAAAACCACGGACCTCAAGCCTCTGCTCTGGCTCATTCCACTCGAACATTGGGAAATCTGTCACCCACAGTATGGAGTGCTTGGACTATATAATATACAAGAAATTGCATAAATCTCATGAATTGTCATCAAGTGGAACCAAAAACGTGAAGCCAATGGAGAAACTTACATTATCAATCAAATCCATGTCATGGGCTACAAGGAGTCTTAACCTGTCTAGGGTTTTATTAACAGAAGTAACAGAGCCCACTCCAAATAATATAAGATCACCGGGTGCTGCTTCACATTGTCTCACAAAGTTTGTTTTACCCGCTGAGTCTAAACTAGACACTAATGCTCCAATTCCTTCTACTTCACCTGCATCAGAAGTTTATACCTAACCAGAGCTGAATGTACCAAGTATATTTGTATCACCATTATTAGAAAAGAAAGACGAAGAGAAAGGAGTAACTGAGTAAGCATAATTTATCTATTTACCATTATCCAAGACCTTCAAGAACGGCAAACCCTTTGCTCCGGATTTCATGGCTTCATTGTAAATATCTCCCTTTTTGAGAGCTGAGTTTGAGTATTTTTTAGCACCCGAAGGCACACATAATACCTTAATGACTCCACCACTTTCAAGGGCTTCAGTAAAGACCCTGAAGGATGATTCTGTGAAAACGTTTGACACCTGCAGTTTCAGAAACTTAGCATTTAAACTTTAAGATATACTTCTAAGTTTATGTACAAAATTTGGGAAACAGCTATAAAACGCACTTTCAGGTTCACGGCAAAAAAAAGAGCAAAAGCAATTATTCCCAAGCAGACAAGAGCAAACAAAGAGACATATATATACTTTATATCATATTAACTAAATAACCGAGAAGCAAGATAATATTACATTTTTCAACTCAAGATCAAATCTTGTATCTGGTCTATCTGAGCCATATCGATCCATCGCATCAGCATACGTCAGCCTTGGGAATGGATCAGGTAGCTGGATACCTTTGATCTCTGAAAATACCTGCACAAGAAGATCAAACAACTAAAAATAATAAAAGAACATCAAACTATATTAAAGTGAAGAGATCCACATAGTGATGAGCTTCAGAATTTAAGGAAATATAGAAATTACACAAGAAACACATCATGAAGCAACAAGTTTGTACATATATTTCTTGACAACATTGAGCCACTTGCGTCACTGTCACAAAAGCTACAAATTCATAGAATAGCTCAGCACCCTAACCTTACGGATAAGATCTTCATTCAACTTCAGCATGTCCTCCATAGGCATAAAAGCCATTTCCATATCAAGCTGAGTGAATTCAGGCTGCCTATCAGCTCTTAGGTCTTCATCTCTAAAACATCTGATAGAATGGAAATAAAACACAAGAGAGAGAAATCATTAGCATCACAATTCCCACTTTTAGTGGTAAATGAATGTGATAAGCCACTTATGTCAAAGTGGCTTTTACGCTGGACCACGCTTAACTGATTAACTGCCAAATATCATATACCTACCTTGCTATCTGGTAATATCTGTCAAAACCGGAGACCATTAACATCTGTTTGAAGAGCTGCGGACTTTGTGGCAAAGCATAGAATGTCCCTGACTTCAAAAGAGAGATTTGATAAAATCAGACATATAAACTATGATATAAGCTTATATTCGAGGGAAACTTAATTATTCTCGAGTGAGGAATAAATCAGGATGAAAAAAGTAAAGGCACCTGAATTCTTGAGGGAACCAAATAATCTCGTGCGCCTTCAGGAGTAGATCTAGAGAGTATTGGAGTTTCAATCTGACATAAACAACACACCAACATGAAAAACTGGGAAAGAGCCGAAACTGGAAATATACTATAAATGAAATACAACATCTGTTTCAAATAGAGATTAGAGAAGGACGCACCTCGATAAAACCATGTCTATCTTCTAGATATCTCCTAATCAACTTCAACACATCATGACTGAAGAACTATATTATTCTTCATTTGCTGACGGCGTAGATCAAGACATCGAAATCTAACATTGTACAAGCAAGAACCAAAACATGATTTAGCATTTGGAGATTCCATACAATAAACCAACTATGAAAGATCAATCATACAGCTAAGGTATCACCTTAAGCGAATTTCTTCTTTTATAGGATCTTTATTCTCGTCTGCAGTAGTAACTAGGAACGGAAGCTTTGACCTTACAGGATTCAATATTTCAACGTGCTCTGCAACTACCTAGTGCAACATACTACCCACATTAACTTTCAAGAAACTGAAACAGAAAGAATATATAAAATGCAGCTAAAGTGAATGAAAAGAGAAGGCATATACCTCAATGAATCCTGTTTTCATTTTCTTGTTAATGGACTCATTTGGCCTACTACGAACAGTACCTTCTACCAAAACAACATACTCAAGCCTCATGTCATTGATCAAGCCATGTGCCTCAGGAAACTCATCGGGAAGTGTCCTAACCTATAATTATAAAACATTCAAACATAAACAAAGCATACAGTCCCAAATCATATCCATCATGGCGTTACACAAATTGGGTAAAAGAATTAAAAGAGTTCCAAGTCAAAGGATAATCATTTCGGAACAAAGAAACCAACACAGCTAAAAACAAGTAAAATTATATTGAGTTTTAACACTGCTCTGTTGTTTCTCTTACTCAGTTTCAATATACTAATCACTGAGTTAAGAAGTTCAGTGTAGAGAAAAACTTCTAAATTCTAATATTTTGTTACCAAATACTTAACGGCTATAATGATTAATGAAAATATATAGTGAAATCGGAAACCTGGACAATGCCGGTATGATCTCTAAGATTAAGGAAAGTGAGACCACCATGGACTCTATGAAGAGCGACCCATCCGCAAAGGTGGACCCTTTTACCAACATCTTCAATTGATAACTCGCCGCATAGAGCTGTGCGTGATACCCAATGAAGAGACGAACAAGGAGATGCAAGCGGTTTCACTACGACATCGCCGGAGGCAGTGGAATTGGAGAAGGTTCTTCGGGTTCCGGGAAGTGGGTTTCTTCGCTTAGGTACGAATAATAAAACAGAAACGCTAGAGGCTGATATAGCAGTGGCAGCTCGGAAAAGAGAAAGCGACGCAGGTCTAATAGGTAGAGTTCGAAGGAGGAGAGACATTGTTGGGAGGAGCCAAGAGACCAAAGAGATTGCGTTATTAGAGAGAGTGGGACGAATGAATAAATTGATTCGAACCAGTTTAATTGGTTTGGTTTATAACTAACCGGAATGGTCAAAGGGATTGAGACTTTTGGATGAACGTTTAATTCGTTATAAAACATGAGAAACGCGAAAGTGTTTTTGATTTGAAACGCAAAAGTCAATAATCAAAACTTGTTGTTATCTGATATTGCTTCCAAAAGGGAAAAGCTAAGAGCTGTACAAATCCATACTTAAAAGACATTATTAGTTTGTCTCGTGGACCTTGGAACATTGATCTAACCACTTGATCTCTTCCCTTTTTTCTCATTTACAATGTTGTAGTCTCTTCTTATGTTTGTTTTGCGCCAGATTTTGGAAGAAATCTACAAATACTTGCTCATAATCTGGCATCTTTCCATAACCTGCAAAATCGATTTCAAACAGACTTAAACCTCTCATTTCTATCTGTTTCTATGTTTCCAGATTTTTTTAAAAACACTTGCCAGGAAAATAGTTGATGTCAATAACATAAAAGGTGTTTTTGCTGCCATGTTCCCTGATCATGTCTATGTTGAAAAGCCTCAGTCCCTATTCAAAAGGAAAACACATCAACAAGTTATTAAATAAAGAAACAGGATTTATAAAGAGAAGCAGTGAAAATGTTATTATTACCAATAAGCTTCTTAGCTCTTTCACAAGTGCTTCAAGGAAAGGCTTTGGAGGTAACTCAGCAACACAAGGGTCTAAGTCTGCATTATCTGCTGAAGCAGCAGCTGATGAAACCCTTGGGAATTGGAAGACCCCATCAACTTTGGCTCTTTCACAATTGCTCACATTTGGTAGAGAAAACCTTCTCATAACTTTTATAACATCACCCACCACAAAAACCTTGAACATAACTCCACCTATTCCAAAAATATGTATTAGTTTTATTTTGAAGACATATATACACAGAGGAGACAACTGTATATTGAAGTGTCACGTTAAAATCCAATACCATGATTGACAAACTCTTGAAGGACTAAAGGCGGGTCAAGTTCTGCAAGCGAGCGCCTGTCATAAGCTAAGAATAATTGATGTGACTTTGCAGTTCCATCGATCCATAGCGGTTTTGCAACTAGGAAAAAAGTTCAAAGAAATAAGTTTGAACCAGTTCTATTCCAGGTACACATATAAGGACATTTAGTGGTAACAAATTATGTTCAATTGTACCTAGTGGAAATTTAAGACCAGCTTCCACAACTTTATCAGCACTAGATGCTGTATCTTTCAAGACAACCATTTGCTTTGGAACACAAAGGCTGCCTACAAAAATTTACCAAATCAAAATTCACTTTGTAAAAATTCTTTAATTTCAACGTCAAATGAACTTGTTGAGGGTTGTTACCACTGCAATCTGACAGATTCAAATCTGCCATACCCTGAAGCATTGATTGTCGGTTATATATGCGCTGTATTGAACCTGGAGGATCAAGCACAGTAACTTCAGGGTGTTTTTGCTGGTAATCCTTCAAACACAGTGAGACAAACATGAGACTGTAGAACATAGCATTGTATATGAGGACAATATACTCATTTTGATGAATAGATAATTTCCACACACTGCTCTAGTTTAACATTTTCCTAACCTCAATAACCTCATGCCACTCTTTTCCCAGCAACTGCAAGTGAACAAGCATATAATTTATTAGATATCCAGCAGAACACACAGATTAAATCTCATAGCATTCTTAGTTCTCACAAACCTTATGCAAAACAACATCAAATGGTCCTTGTTCAGCTAGGGGCCGGTTCAAATCAATGGCCACAAAGAAAATGTCTTTCCTCCTAAAATAAACACAAAAAGGTAGTGTACTGTTAGCATTTTCTTCAAAACTCAGCTGGAAGAAGAAAAAGAATGAAAGCTATAGGTTGATAAGAAAGAAGCAAAATCCAAACTGGAGAAAAACCAAATAAGAATGGTTCTCTCTCACCTATTTGAGACATTCTAGAACATGATATTTTAAGTAGAAGTAGTGATTGTTTAAACCAAAACACCCATGTGGCTTAAGAAGCTTTCCAAGCCACAGAAAAGGCAAAACATCAAGTATATTTAATAATATTTTAAACTAATAGAGACTGAGACTAATCCAAAAAGAATTTATACAAGGAATATTCCCATATAAACAAAGGAAGTTAAAAGAAGATTCCTGATATCACAAGTTTGCTAGTGTAACTTATAAGCAGATGAGTCGATTGAGGACAAAAACATAGCAAATGACAAGACATGGCAAGTTGAAATGGTCCTCCACAATAGAATCAACAACCAAATCTAGAAGAAAATGTCAAAGTCCTAAATATCTTTTTTGAAAATATAAACGAAATTGTCGGTTCTGTTTAAAGGCCAACAAAAGAAGAGCCAAAGAAGATTGTTGAACAAATTTGGAAACTTTGAATGTAAAACTCAAAACTTGATAAATCAAAGAAGCATTTGGAGTTTGATATTTCATTACCTAGCAAGTACTTCAAGCTTGGGTTGCAAGAAACTCTTCTTCTTCTTGGAAGTAAGAGCATACCCAACAACGAGCTTCTGTTGCTGCTGCTGCTGATGATGAAGCAATGGTTGTTGAAACTGAAACGACGTCGTCTCGTTAAGAACTTGTTCTTCAACTTCATCATCATCATCACCTCGATGTGGCACCATGTTTTCCCCTTCGAATCTCATATCAAAGTCTTCAAATCCGCCGCAAGAAAACCCTAAATTGCACGTAATCCCCAAATTACGTTTCAATCTAGCAGTTTCGATTTCAGGGGATGAAAGTGTCCCAAACATTAATAGAAATGGTATTAAAGAAGAAGCAAAAGAAGATTCTTCAAATATTCCTCACAGATTCTATTTCCGATTACACACAACTGATCGAAATTACACTGCGTTAATTACCCAAAGATATAGAACGAAAACGAGAACGAGAGAGAGATAACTTCAACACTATACGTTGGAAGCGAGAAATCTGAGAGGAATGAGATGAGATGAAGAAATGTTGATGAAGAGATCAAAATATTTATAGAAGAAGAGAAAATATATGTTAGTGTGAAATGGTTCGTTCCCAAAGATTTTGCTTTTTTTTTTTCTTGTTTTTCTTTTCGTATTTCCACAAATCTCATCAATACTAGATTTATAGACTGCTGCTAGAGTTTCCACGTATTCTATTTATTTTATTTTTTTACTTTAATATATTTTTAATGAATTCCACGTAATTTCTTACCGTATGTGATGTGATTTATTGAATTGGATTTTGTTTTTCCTAACTTAAATGACGAACCATTTTTATTCATAATTTATAATGGTATAGTCATATATAAGCAGTTTTTATATCATGAATTATTAATATAAAAAAAATTATATTATTTTTGAAAAAAGAATTGACATGGACGGTCCATGGTTCTTCTACGGTCCTAAATTTAAAGAGTTTTCTTCTTTTATTTTCATAAACTGAGAATAATATTTGGATAAGCTCGTATGTTTCTATATGTATCCTTGTACGCGCATGCATATTTGATAGTAATCTTACGTGCCCACTAATGATATTATTTAAAGTTTTGATTTCTTTATCACAAAAAGTTAATTAATAGGCAATTATACGAAATGAGAAAAACAAATGTTGCAAAATATCTTAACATATAGTTTGAAAAATCTTTCTCTTGTGGATCAGGTCTTAGATCACATTCAATTAAAAATTATAATAAGGTAGAGACTAATCTGTTGATGATTTCCAACTTATAACATATATTATTGATAAATGCAATTTACTTTATAGGAATATATAACAATAAACAACATGCAAGGGAATATGCTCCTCCCTTTGTTAGGCATTAGAGTCTCTTGTTTCTGTCACAATCTTCCTTTAGGTATATCAAACTAATAGGATTATAATATAACCATGAATACTATATAAAACTTTCCACATTTTAATATTTTTCTAATGTAATTTACCCTTTATTCACGATAATTATTATTTGTTTCATATTTTATTACTATGTATATCTACTATTAATTAATAAGCCAGTCACCATTTGTTTTCTGTTCCAAAATACAACCTCGTATGTTTTTTTTACGTTGTGCTTAATTATTTCTACATATTTTGTGATTAAAATTGTCGGTGTTTTTATATTTATGCGGACGAGATACAAAGTGAACATGATGTTTTTATATTTTACGATTTTTTTTAGATATTTATGTGGACGAGATAAGTCAAGTCACCACATAATTATAGAGATGCATGTGGAACATGTGATTCTAGAACTCATCTGCAAATATAGTGCAAATAGAGAATACGATACTTGATGTTATATAGATGCATTGACATAGACTTATCAAGTGCTGACGATTAACTAATTGTAGTAGAATCATATGCCTTGTTGACTTATTTCTTGTCGGACATACGTGTTCATGTTTATGTCAATATAGTGTGCATGCCATCAGATATATACGATTCATGCTTTTATCCTAACAGTTGACTTCTGCTTCTCTACTTTTTGTGAATTAATATTTGTATACGTCAAGATGATATAATAAGGAGAAAAAACACTTGTATATATGTAGAAATATTTTATAAGGACGTCACATGGAAATAATCAAAGTGTAGTCATCCTTATTCGATCGATGAGTGTTAATTTACCTAATGTATTTGCATTCAAATGCCATGCTACGTATGTGAAAATGATATAATGTGGAATCGTATCCTAAAGTTACGTACAGTGGCCTATCCATTCATCAGATGTGTAGTAGGCTCGGGCACAACGTGCTCCTTCTGGCATGACGATTGGACAGGTCTTGGCTCGCTATTGTCATTGCTAGGCCCCTCTGCAGTATCTATTTCAGGCATTCCTAGAGACAGTACTGTCAGGGATACGATATGTAGGGATTCACATCGATGGCGATTCTCGATGAGATTTAGGAATCCGATCCTGGTTTTCCTACGGGAAAATCTCCCGGACGCAGCCTCGATCTCTCACTCCACTCTTCCCGACTTTTATCGTTGGGCTGATCCCGCAGACAGCCAGTCATCGACCGGCTCTAGTTCTAGGTTCGTTGCTTCGGAGGTTTTCGCCATTCTCCATCCACCCCCACCCACAGTATCATGGTATAAGCAGGTTTGGTTCTCTTCAAGAATACCAAGGCATGCTTTCACCACATGGTTGGCGATGCTCGATAGGTTACCCACCAGAGACCGCATCCGCCGCTACTCTCCCACTACCCCTTCCATATGCCTCCTATGTTCTACAGC
>KE158391.1:55748-66171 GCA_000411055.1 Leavenworthia alabamica | reverse complement strand
CCTCGCCCCTTCCTCATTTATTTTTCTCTTGTTTTTCTCATGTACTTCCACCATTTTGGTGATTTTTTGGAATTAATATAATTAACCTTAAAACCAAAAAAAAAAATGATATAACGTTTTCATGTAAGAAGAGATAAAAGATTCTTCCAAGGTATAGGATAAACAATAATTAGTGTAACAATGAGGGTTTTAAACATAACTAAACAAGAAGTGGTATTTGTTGAGCTGTCAAATTTATTTTTAAAATCCAATATTAGATTATATGTTGATCATATATAGTAAAATCTATTATGGCAATAAATGGATGTCACTTTCACGTTATGACAAAATCTACACAAGGCATAAGAGAGAGACACACTCTGTAGACGACCACAAATCACGTGTCTTAATTTTCTAAAAAAATCAGAGTTGAGATACAAATCATAAAAGAGCAAGCATACTAAATTAGCCCGACATTTATTTCGTTAAATTCTTACTAATCGACGGGTATATTTCTTTAGATGAAAAATGAGTTTTGTATTTGGAGATAAACAAACTAAATCATATATGATAATTAATGTATGTATTAAATATGCATAATGGTCTGTTGTCTCTATGTATATATATATATATATATCTGTAGCACTAAGTGAGAACACCAAACTTCAAAAATGGATCTTAGTGGAATTTCATACATCCACTAATCGTTTGGCATTATTGATGACTTTAATGGGTGTTTTAGTTGGTTTTTTTGTTTTAGGTGAAAAAACTATATAACCAATGGCATTGCATTTGTGAATTAAGTGCATTAGAACATATCTGCTTCTAACATTTATCTACCTTATATACGTCTTCTCTTTTTATATCGTAGATATTATTTGGCAATAAGTAATAACCACATATGAAAGAAACCGATCTATATATTTATCGCTTGTGAGCTGTCTAATTCAAATCTATAAACTAATATTCAAGGTTGACCAAAGACTTTTAAGCCCAGAATCGACCCTTATTATAAAGAAGGTATTTTGTAAAATCCTATTGTGTGCTGATTATACATATTTTTGGTGTGACGAAAGATTTTAAGAGTTTGTGTGTATAAATTAAAAAAAAATGATACAAATATTTGTTAACGGAGTTCGGATAATTTACATTTCCGATGATCAAATCTAGAATTCATCCACTAGAAAATACAGCAATCTTCAAGTTACTGATTAGATACAACTCACATTTTCTTAGAATTCATCTCCTAAAAAAGATAACAACTCTCAAGTTACTGATTAGATACAACACCACACTTTTATAGAATTATAATGATTTTATCTACTAGCATAGATAGCAACTCCAAATTAATTACTAGTTGGATACAACGCAACGCTAGCTAGATTTACAATGGAATAACAAAACCACCAAGAGAACTTCTCTATGGTGGGGCAACACCCTACACTGGTACGTTCAACAATAAGACATGACGCGCAACATTTTCCGGGTTACAGCTGTTGTCTATTTATATGCTCACACTGAGCAAAACCCTAAACTTCACAAGCTAGAGCTTCTCTGTTGCACACGGCATATTTTTGTGGCACACGGCCCATTTGTTGCACAAAGTCTATCTCTGTCATATAGTCTATCTGTTGCACACAACCTGTCTGTTACACACGGTCCACTTGTTGCACAAGGTCCATCAATGGCACAAAGCCCAATTTGTCTTCTTTACTTAAATATTAAAGCTCATACTTATATTTAATCAAATCATAAAGGCACATCATCATACCTGATACATGACTTATTTTTATGGCTTCATGTCATCTATAAATCTCTTTATTACGTCATTGTTTCACATATGTTCAACTTTGTTCATGAACAATGCTTAGTGTATCATCTGTTGCAGTACAGTCTAACTGTGATAGTATAATCTATTTATTAGAGTGCAATTTGCTCGTCTGTTGCTCTTTATCATTATCTGTTGCAGTGTAGTATGTATCATCTGTTTTAACATAATCTTGATCATCTGTCATCGTGCAGTATGCTCGTCTGTTGTTACAGTATGTATCATCTATTGCAGTACAGTATGTATCATCTGTTGCAACATAATTTTGATTATCTGTCATAGTACAGTATGCTCATATATTGTTCTGCATTATCATCTTCAGTTTAAAACACAGTTACAAATATACTTTTATTCTTTCTCTTTGTTACTGTGTTTTAGACCACATATCTGCATTTCCATCTTGAGTTTAACAATCAGTTACAAATATATTTTCATTCTCTCATTTTGTTACTGAGTTGTAGACTTCAAGCTTATCTTGTAACTCAATACACCATCTACATAACTCACACCATCACACACTAACATATTTCTTAGGACATTAGGAGTAACGAATCTGAAGCTAACATTTTAAAGTAATTGTTTATCAATTCCCCGTTTCATTATTTTTAAGCAAAATCAAACCTTAAAAATCTGTAAAAAACGTATGAATTTCCGTGAGTCGTTTGTATTGTTTACGGAATGAGAATCTATACGATCTTACAACGGTCTTGTGATCATTGGTCAGACCATGACCATTCTAAAATGAACGGTTTTAGTCAGATCCGTTTACAGTGCGGGTTAAAATGGGTTACGGACCATTTAGACCATGATTAAATTGGTCATATCACTTTTGGTCATGGGTGGCCCAATAAACATCAAAACCTAGGTCAAATTAAATTGGGAAAACAATTAAATTTGACTTCATAACTATCCAAAAATTTTAAAATGTATCAATAAACCAAATTTTTTTTTTTGATTAATCGGTTCGGATCTCGGTTTATTTAGATCAGATTTATAAAATAAATTAAACGGTTAATCGAATAAAATTTTACAAAAAAAAAATCTTTTTAGAAAATACGTTATTAAAGAAATTCAAATTTCAAACCGATTAAAATAAAAGTTAAATAATTTTTAAAACATAAATCTAAAAATTACAATATAACTAAACTAGTCAGGTTTTATTTAGAGTCTGATTAAATCTAATACCGAATCCGTTTAAACCAAATATCCAATCCTAAAAAAACTCACCGAGTGAACTGAATATTAGAACCAGTTAGAATTAGGATCAAGTTTCTTCGGATCGCTTTTCAGAAATCCGAATAACCCTATCAGAATTTCTAAGGATTGTTTATTTAGGTTATTTTGATTTGTTCAGTTTAAAATAAAAAGTAAATAAATATATAAAATCAATAAATATAAAAACAAAAAATTAAAATAAATTTTGTTTTTTTTTTTTGTTTTTTTAATTCGGTTCCGTTTTTACTCAAAAACTGAACTTAGTAAAAATTATATTTATCGAATTAAGAAAAAAATTCGATTTGATTCGGTTCGGAATATTCGATTCGTTTTTTTATCCGGATCTAATATAATGATATAAAACACAAAAAGAAATAGAGTTCATGGGTATGACCATTTTATATAGGCGTTAATGAGTTTGAGTGTTAATGGTTACGAGCGTTAATGGTTACAAGCGTTAATGGTGACGGTCAAAATTTGTCCATAATCTTAATGGTAAAAATTGGACTGATCAAAACGGTTATGATCAACCTATTTTGATACTTCTAACTATACATGCATAACTCAAATGTACAAACTAAGATGACAATAATTTTTAAAAAGTTTATTGTAATTTTAGTGTGAATTTATTAATTTTAACTTGAATAAATTGTTCTGAATCCAGAAAAACATTTATGCAATCCTGAAAAACATTTATGCAAGTCATATTATATTAAACCCATAAACTAACATTTACATGATTCAAATTATAAAAATTTTTTTGGTTATGTTTTGACCTTAAAAAATATTTATGGTCCACCACTGGACTCTCGTGTACCCAATATGACACTCTTGTGTAAAATTGTCACACACTCAGGCTAGAGATAATTCAGGAAACAATGATATCGGTAGGCCTTTCAGGAGATGATTGATGAGCGGTAAACTTGGTCATTGGAGAGAATACATTTGATATATCTAAGGCATTGAAATCTATCTCTCATGGACCATGGAACGTGCAAATGAGATGTCCGAACAATATATTATTGAAGTTAGATCATATTATATAAGATTATATTACAGTTAGACCTCTAAAAAACCTTAAAGTATATTATAGTTAGACATCTTAAAAAGCCTTATGTCATGGGCTCAGTTGAAGTTAATCTCTACCATTCTCTTATGTTGCATGTGAGCGTAGGGTGGTTTAGGTTCTATGTTCAAGAATACATTCATCATCGTGTGCAAAATGGATACTCATACTAATTTTTTTTGTTCCGAATAAAAACACAGGGCATAAAATAAACTTAAGTTGATGAATATATAATTCCATTATATAACCAGGATTTAGTAGTATATATATATATATATATATATATATATATCAACAAGTATTATATTGTCCACATAATATATACTCGTGTAACACAACAAGACAGACTATGAAAATGTAATCATTTGAAAACGTACTTAACCAAGCCAGGAATATGTGTGTTCATAAAATAGTCGTCCCAATTGATAATCTTAGGATCAAAATAGAACATTTCAGTTTCTGGTCCTTCTTTCAACACCATGCTTTGTAGTTTTCTCGTGTTTGTATCATCGAAACTACACATGTTTACGTAAACCGTTACCACAACATTTGTTTTAAATCATAAACTAAAATATCTAAAAGGGAATGAATCAAACTACAACTAAAAAAAAAATACTTACATTCCATAGAAAAAGAGGTAAGGCTGATAGAGTTCAACAAGCCTCAATACAAAATTTATCTTCCTGTGAAAATCCCTAAAGTTTTTATCCAATAATTTTCAAAGTAACATGTTTACTAATTCAAGCCCCTATATTAAAATTAAACCCGGTTAACAAATTGTAAACAAAAAAACCCTAACCGGGAATTATTTATATAGTTACCTTTAGTGGAATTGAGTAATGGATGGCCATGTATCTGTGGAAACTAGGCATAGAGCTGAGAATCTCAACATTTCTTACAAGAACAGGCTTCCCATCTTTGTTAATCCATGGTTTTGTAGTGAAATATTGATAAGCTAATTCAGGAAACTTTTCATTTTTCAATGGATTCCTTAGTGAAGAACCTATATGGTAAATAACCTCATTCTCTTTACTGGAGTTAGCAGCCATCGGTACTAACATCGAATTTACTACCATATCAGCTGGCATCTGATTCATAAAAATGTATCAAAATATTTGTGTGGAGAAATCTTGAAAGACAAGTACTAGTTTGAAATATTAATGTAGAATGTAAATAAAGATGGATGTGAAAGCAAGTAGGTACCACGTCAGAAATAGCATTAAGATCACCGAGGAAGCATGTGAGTTTGCCTTTGCCGTATCCAACAGCTAAACTATCGATGGTCCTGTACGCATTTAAGAAAAACTACTTCATTGACTGAGTAATACTACCACACGGACAAAGACTATATAATATCACTCATATACTTTATTATAAACTTATTAATATGCTATATATATAGTTTTATTTCTCTAACTACTAAACTAAATATAAACGAACATAAAGATTATTTTGATAATATAACCTGATGCCCTCGGTCCAACCAGGAAATGGTTCTTTGAAAGTGCTACTAATAATTGAAGGACGAATCAAAACAAGTGACAGATTCTCTCTACTTGTCCCTATTATCATTTCACCCATTGCTTTCGTGAACACGTATGTGTTTGGCCATCCGTACATCTTTGCCCTATCATTAAATCATTTAGTGTTCAAGACTTATGAAACCCTTTAAAAAATTCGAATTTTTCATTTGATATTTACAAGTAACTAGATAATTAATAGGGATTATAACCTGGTGAGACCGAGATCCTTCATGGCTTGTGTGATGGTTTCAGGAGAGGCTCCGGTGACTTGGAGCTGCTCAAGTTTCTCCATAACCAATTTCTTCTCATGGTTGATATTTAAACCGGTGGTTCCATTCAATGTCTCACCCATACGATACGTTGTCTCCATTATCAAGCCAGATTTTTCCCCGCACACATAAGCTATATTATAAATTTCGTTTAGTTGGTAGTATCATTTAATTATAACAAATTATTTAATAAGATTAAAAGAAAATTTCCCGGACACAATACCAAAATTATGATTTAATAACATTTTAAAGTGTAAATAGTTGCCATGCATGTTTATTGAATATAACAATATACGTCAAACTAATTAAATTAAAAGTTTATACATGTATCTAATAAATTTGTAATTATATAAACAGTTTTGTAAAGAAACTTAATCTCTGGAAGAACATGGTCGGAATACCTAGAAAAACCGTATCATTATTGTTAGTTTTTAATGGTACTTGGTAGTTAGATGTCGAAATCGAGACAACCTAGACTTCTTTGGATTATTGTCCTAATATCTTTGCATTATGTCCTATTTTAAACCATACATAGTCCCTTTCAGTCTATATTTTTGATTTCTTGATATTCATTAATAAAATCCAAAAGTGTATTTATAGTCACATATTCTAAAAAGGGATATTTTTTGTAGAATTCATTAATAAAATCCAAAATGTATTTATCGTCACATATTATAAAAACGGATATTTTTGGAGAAATAACTTTTAAATATAAAATTGTTAATGTTTATATTATGATCTTGCTAGTTAAGAGTATGTTCAATTCAATTTCACTAGCGATGGTTGACAAAAAAAAAAGTATTCAGTTGCGATTATAAACACAAGTTATTTTGTATATACCTGTTGATACATGAACAAGGATTTGAACCTTGGAACATCTTTTAGCAAAATTCAAAACATTGAGAGCACCCAACGTGTTGATCCCAAGTGCTATATCGTATCTGCAAATTAATTAACATTTATTTTTGTTTTACTTTATAATTATAAAACTTATAAATTATAACTACTGAAAAGCATGCCAATGGTCTATATTTCAGCGTTTTTTTAATTAATTTATTAATTGTAAGTGATAGTTAAAATTCAGTTCGAGTTGAATAAGATGTTAAAATAAAAACCTTTCATCAAATTTTGTTGTTGCTGCTAAATTAACAATAGCATCAAGTTGGTGGATCATCTCATATGACAATTTGGAGTCTTGAAGACCCAAACCTTCAAGACAAATGTCTCCATTGACAATAATGAGTTTTTCTGATGTGAAATGGGTTAGATTTGAACCATACTTCTCCTTCACCACCTTGTACAAATCTTTTACCAAAATCTGCATTTCATTTTTAACACCTCCAAAATTATAAGATTTCTATTATTAATAATCAAGATATATAAAAAAGAAGATATATTAATTATTCATAATTTTATTACAAATTTATTGCAGGCATAGTACATTAAAATTAAATTTATTTATTTATTTTTATGTAAAAGTATTACATTAATATACTAGTCGTGGTTACATTTATTACATACAGTACTAGGTTTTTATAATTAATGTTCCATTTATTTCTGAATTTTATTCATTAATCATTATTTATAGATACTAGTCAACTTTGTTCAGCTAAAAATCACCAATACTTTACCTAGTTGAGAAAAAACCATTTATATCAGTAGAAATATTTTAATATACTATTTTAACTATTTTGAAAATTGTTGAGCTATTTAGTATTGATTTTTAAAAAAAATTTTGGTATATTTAAATGAAGTTTTTCAACACAAGAACAAACCTATCAAATAAGTAGAGATATACAAAGCCTAATGTATGGAGACAGACCTCGTCGTTAAACCTTTGTGTAGCAGATTTCTCATCTGACGCTCTTAGAAGGAGATAGAGTTTCTTCACGTTTGGTGCCACTCTTAATATTTTCTCCACAAAAACTACGTTGAAAAATAATATTAACAGAGATATAGCTGATATATATAGCTCTTTAACCAAAAAAATATATATATATATACTCAAAGATAACAAATTTAAGAGCTATCTGAAGTTTTAAACATTAAGAAAAAGCTAATTAATCTGAAAAAGTTAGCTTAATTAAATAAAATAAAAGCACTTATACATATATAGATATAAATAATGAAGAAGCAATTTGTATCACATGCGAAACAACAACACTTACGTAAACAATTATCTTATTTGTCTTAGTGATAAATTGAAATATAACATAATATGTTTAATTGTTCTAAGGGTACGTAGCTCGTATTTTTCTTCATACTACATAGAATAGAAGTATATATATATATATATATATATATATGAAAGAGGGGAGAGAGTACTATTTGCTAAGAATCCAGCAGCTCCAATGACCAATATGGATTTGTTGTCAAGGTACTGAAGAACACTTAAGATCTCCATTTCTGTCGAAATTAATTTGTGTTTTTATGTACGTTTGAGTAAGAGTAAGATTACAAACACAATCTAATTGCATGGAGAACGTAACGTCCTAATATTTATAAGTTTAGGATTTACAAGGTGAAATCAATGTGACCACCTATATTTTTTTGTCCCAACTACTTAAACTTAGCTAGTTAGCTGTCATTAAATAAATATAATTATTATAGAGTTAAAATCTTATAATTTTTAAATATGATCATGTTTAATTCAGACGTTCATTGCTATTATTGGGAAAGCAAAAAGAGTTCCAAATTACAATTCTTGACTAATTATATAAGCTATGATTGGACTGTAATAATGGAAACACACAATAGACACCCAAAAAGAATAAATTTTAGTAAATGAATGATCGACGTTGTATTTTAACCCGTATAATCGTATTCACTTCTAAGATACATAATTATTTTTTTTATCAACAAATACATAAAACATATAAAAATAGAAAGAATGAGTAAAAAGTGCAGTAGCAGCCACAAAGTGTAGGGTACTAAGATTTTTACTATATTTTTAGGGTTTAAAAAGTGTAACCAATGTAAAATTATCTGTCAAGAAATTGCATAAAATGTTAATTTTGAAGGTAAAAATATTATTATTTTTTATAAACTTATTTAATTCAGAGTTACTTAACTAGGTAATCGAAATTCAATGATCAAATATAGTTTTACATGTTTAAATTTAAGGATGATAGAAGAATTTTATTATTTATTTATTCAGATTAAAATTTAAAGCATTATCCCTTAGGACCTACCTATACATACATTGAACAAGAGATCATATTCAATTTACAACCATCAATATACGGCTAGTTAAGGCATGATTCAACCCTAGAACTTACTAGTACCCTACTCATCAGAACACACAAAAATAAAATTTTAGAATTTTATTATCAAGTTGTATTTTGTTTGATAATAACCTCAAACTATACTAATCATATTCGCAATATAGATTATATATGTCATAAATGGCTGCTAATAAGACTTGCATAATTTCGTCTATTTTGTGGAATATGCCTGTGTTTCGTTTGATAATATTCAACTTAATAAAGTAAGTTTAGGTCCACTATTAGGTATATTTAATGTTAACTGAAATAACCTCAAACTATAGTAGTTGAGTATGGCTGCTAAATTAACATATGATTGATGTTTCTAATTATAATAATTATTTAAAGTCGGACAAATAGATAAAGGTACCATTGCTACTGGGGTGGGCAAAATATTTGTTATATTCGTTTCAATTCGAAATTTGTTTCGATTTGATTCAAAAATTCGAATATTCATAAATTTATGAAGCGAATCAAATACAATAAATCAGTATTCGTTAAAAACGAATCATATATAAAATATTAAAAATTTATATGAGGATACTCGAATCGACATTAATATATATATAGAAATTAATTTTTTTTATTTATCAGATTAATTATGTAAATATCATAATTATGTAAATATCATATATATATAGAAATTAATTTTTTATTTATTTATCGGGTTTGAACTCATATATTTTAAAAAAACTAGCATTTTATATAAATAAATATTCATTAATGAAAATATTCAAAAAGAAAAAACACAATAACTATTAACGATTTATCCATTGTATATTTAACTGCATAACTAGTAATGTATATCGGGAAAATGTCAAATAAACCGCGAACTTTCAAATTTTGAAAGAAAAAATCCTAAACTTACGATGTGTCATGTTAATCCACCCAAATTTATTGTTGACTATAAAAATAATAAAATTTCGTTGACCAGGCCGTTTTACACTCGCCGTTAACTAAAATAACAAAAAATATTGACGCCGTTATTTCTGAATTAACGGAATCTGTTTGGGATAAAATTAACGACGTTGTTTTGATAAATCTAAAAAATAAAATAAAAACTGTGTTTGAGAGGAATTGAACCCGGATCACTACACAATAGAAAAAATACTTTAACCAACTGAGCTATATATATAGTTATACTATATTATATATATCCAATGAAAATATAAAACTTTTAAATATTTTATATTCTATAAATAATTTAAAACTTTTAAATATTTTTATAATTTAACATACTAATATAATTTAATTTTAAAACATTTAAATATTTTTATATT
>KE158391.1:29535-40236 GCA_000411055.1 Leavenworthia alabamica | reverse complement strand
GAAAAATTATATAAATCTTAAACAATAAATACTAAAGTCAAACACTATATACTAAACTCTAAGCTTAAATATTAAATTCTAATCTCTAAATCAAAATTTTAAACCCTAAATAATAAATACTAAATCCAAATACTAAATAATAAATCCTAACCATAAATACTAAACTCTAACCCCTAAATAATAAATAATAAATTCAACAATTATATATTAAACCCTAATATTAAATAAAAATATATTATTTTTTAATAAAAATAAATCTTAATTAAAAATGTTATTTATTAAAAATAAAAAGTTAATATAGTTTTGTCCAAAAAACTATATTTGATGGTGTTAGAAGGAATTACTCTATATTTTATCCGTTACACAAATTTTCAAGGAATGAGTTGCGTTGATTGATGAAACCTACATTAATAAATTAATGGCATTACTAGAGATAGAGTCAGTATGAATGTGTAACGATCAAGCACATAGATTTAGGAAATCATTGTTATATTTCATTATGATACCAACTAGTATATTTTTGTAGCGCATGCAAACAATTAGGTGATATATGCTTTAAAATGCAATAAGTGAAAACCAATTTTTTTATGATCTATTATATCATATAGTTATTATTACATATTTATTATGAATTTAAAAATATTTTTTATTTACTATAGTTTTAAAATATAATTTTTATTTAATAAATGGTTTAGCACGTATAACATCTTTTCTTTCTGATAGATAAACTTTTTGCCCAATAGGAAACCATGAATCTCATATTTGATATAAAAACATTTAAATCCTTAATTCATTGTTATATAGTCACATCTAATTTTGTAAACTAGATTTCTTTCATCATAATGAGACAAATCGTTGTAAGGTTGGGTAAAAAGGAATATGGTTGTGGTAATAGACTCTTTGATTTTGACTTGTGGTTTGTTGGACAAGTTGATATGCTTCTCTTAGCGTTCAGCCGAATGAAAACATTGTGAATTTACTCTTGATTTTTTCTAACTCATTCAACATTAAACTAAACGCAGGTTATTCTTGTGGTTCGACGATCATTTCAACGAAATCAAAACTATACGTGTAAAAACATATTTTATATTTTTTAAATATTAACATGCTTTGCATTGGCTCAAATAAATCTTCTTAACTCTGTCTGTAGAGATGATAGACTCTTATAAATGTATGTTTCGGTCCAATTATTCATAACTTTTTTGGATGTACTAAAAAAACAATTTTGTATGCTAAAAAAATTTTTTTTATGTAAAATACACTTAAATTTTTTTAAAATCTAAAAAAAATGCCTCTAAATTTTTGGATGCCCTACACCGCTTATGTCACCTGACCTCAAGACCGGCCAGGATGTTTCTCACCCTTTGTAATATATGTGTATTTTATTTTTTCCGTGCAACCTATACTAATATTGAAAATAAATTATATGTGTATTATGACGGCAGAATAAATTATATAAAATAAATTCAATGGAATTATATTTTCAATCAAGTTACTTGGTCGAATTAATTACAAGCAAATATTGAATTATTACAAAACTTTTGTTTTATTTGTTTTAGCGTTCCTTTCGTTAAGTATTCTTTGTAAAATAACGGAGAGTCACGAACTACTTATCAATGAGACAGCAATATAATTATATATATACAGAAAAAAAAAGATTAAAACTCGGTTGAAAATATGGAGCGTAGGAACTAGATGTGATATGAAACAAAATTATATTATAAAAACAATCAATGTGACTCTCCGTTTCTCTCATATATATTATATAATTGTAAGAGAAATTATAATCGAACTCATCCGAAGGCAGAGAATTTTAAAAAAATACATTTTTGGTTATATATAATTAAGAAAAATACAACTAAAATCTCAAGTTTTGTGCTTCATCTTGGTGAGCTAAGGCCAATGTCCATCCCATTGAAAGCAATTGGCGCATACATCCATAAATCATCAGAGCTCAATAACTGCATTATTAATTATAATTTTCAATTTTAATTAGATCAATTTTAAATAACACATAAATATACGTAAACGTTGTAAGCTAATAAAACCCTTTCGTACCTTAATTTGGAGCTGCAAAAATTTGACATAATGAACTGCTTCCTCAAGCATTGTACTGATATCGACCTGTTACGTATTTAATATGTTTAGAATTTTTATTAACATAATATTTTGTAAAATAAAATTGCATGAAGAACCATATCTTATACATGCATGTTTTATCAAACTTTAAACGTTTGCATGACTTTTACCTTTGTTCCATTAGGGACTAGGTTTTGTAAAATCCTTAGTCTCTCGTTTATTCTTTCTCTTCTTTTCTGCATGACAAAAAAAAAGCTTTTTTAATTTATTTAATTTTTACTTTTAGTTATATAAAAAACTAAAATTTATAGATATTCACGTAAAAAATATGAATTATGATTTTTAGACCTAAGGAGTATTGTAAAATGTGTTTACCCTTGCGTAGAGGCTTTGAGGGTCAGTGGCTGCACCACGACTAGCCCTAGTTTTGCCATTGAGGTTAAGAGCCTTTAAAGCATCTTCTTCTTCCTTAGAGGAGTCATCTCCTCTACCTTCTTGATCAGCGCAGTTTGATTCTTCTTCCGAACAGAATGTAGTGGTTGAGTTTTGTCTGCTCATCCTTGCTCCATTTTTTCTTTTCTTTAACTTCTCTCCTTCTTCCTCTTCTCCTCCATTGTTATCCTTAGTCATCTCTGTGCTCTTCTGGGCCTTCTTACTCACTCTCGCTCTCTTTGTTTTCTGAGTTCATTACAAAACCATTTATATATTAGTCAATAAATTAACCTTATTTGGCAGTAGCTTTTAAAAACCGATAAGACTTACCTCAGTCGATGTGGCACGTGATCTCTTCTTAGACACGGTGAGAGGTTTCTGATTATCAATGGTGGTCACAGAGATCTCAGATTGTAACAAGCTCTCTTCGTTATCCTGGTTCTCCATTACAGTTTCC
Organism: Leavenworthia alabamica; assembly: GCA_000411055.1. Taxonomy (NCBI): domain Eukaryota; kingdom Viridiplantae; phylum Streptophyta; class Magnoliopsida; order Brassicales; family Brassicaceae; genus Leavenworthia; species Leavenworthia alabamica. The sequence continues at coordinate 37,268 of KE158391.1, read as the reverse complement.
AAAGACAAAAGAGTCTTCCCAGATGAGTATTTCTCAACGTCACATTCACTTGTCTCCTCTCCGACAAGGTAGGAGTTTGTGTTAATGTTCACATGATCTTCCATACTAAAGTCCATTGACCCATTGTGGTTCTCTTCGACCACAGGTGGGACAATGGTATAATATCCGCTATTTCCAGCGCTATAGCTACTGCTTTCCTGAGAGAAGCAGAAGCTAGCAGCTTCTGGTACGAGGCTAAGGTGGTTTTGATGAGAGCTAAGGCCCCAATACAACCCTTGGCTGTCTCCACCGGCTGTGCAAGAAGATGAGCCGGTTCCAGGATGATCATAAGAGGCGAGAAGCTGGTTCATGAAATCCGCTTCCTCGGATGCATAGGTGTACATACCACTAAGATTGCTGCTCCATTCTCCCATGGCTTCCATTGTTTATTTTGGTTAAGTAAGTGTCTTAATCAATAGAGTAGTCTTAATCAAGAATGTTGTAATGTGTTGGAAAGTCTTGTAAGTAGTGAGGGAATGAGGGAGAGGAGTTGGAGATGTATATATAGAGAACATGAGAGATAGTGGATAAATGTCAACACATGACATCAATTACAATCATCTTTCTACTTAATTTATTTATAATTTAACCAAGTCTTGGAATCGACAGCTATGGTTGGCTCTACAACTTGGTCTTAAACAAGCTTATTCTATTATTTCTCTTTTGTCGTTTATGACTTTATGCATTTTATTTATTTACATATTTGTTAAACACATAAGTGTTTTAAGTAAAAAAGATTGATGACATTATTATAATCGATAAAACATGAGCATATCTATCAATCAAGCATGGAGGAGTTCTTAGCTCATTAGAAATTTCTCGACTTCGATATCGAATATATTTTTGTTAACACTAGGTTTTCTGCATGCACATGCTTACTTTCAAATATATTAAACCTAGAAATAGAATACTTTGTAAGGAGTTATTTGCGTATAACAATGATTCAAGATTTCAAGTTCTTGGATATACAAAATTTAGGGTTGGAGTTTTGATTTTATATATTTTGAACTCTTTCCCTTAAAGGAAATATACATATATATATAGTTCGTTGATTAAGAAATAAAGGACATATAGTTCAACCTACCATGATATAATCAAAGACTTGTTTTATGTTAATAGCATACTAATATTTTTCTCCAATATTCCAAATATCGTCAGAATATTCCTATATATTAATAAATGTATATTCTTATATTATATCTTTAAACATATTCTGCATAATGATATAACGTATTAATCAAAATTTTAAATTTAAAACATATACCATTCAGAAATTTGTAGGTCTAATACTGAGGAGATAATTATATTTTGTCATTCATCCGTTAAAAAGTATATATATATATATATTAAAGTAGGTGTCTATTTGGACTTTTTAGATAAAATTAAATTATCTAATTATAAAAAATAACGAAAATAAATAGTAATATGTACATGATCTCTTTGCTACTATTTAAAATTTCTTTAATTTCTATTTTATTTGTTCTCAGATGTATATAGGAATATACGCAATTAATTACTGATATAGAGTTATGTGCTCATGTCCTAAAAATAGATTACAAAATACCACAACGCAGACTAAAATAAAGGCTCTTCCTTTAATAATATACAGTTTCGCATTCCTTTAACATTATTAGCTTCAAGAAAAATATTTTATAACAAAAAAAAAAACTGATAAAGCAACTCTTCCGTTGCTTAAAATGTCAAGTTCGATGGATAAATTAATTTGTAGCAGAGAATGAAGGAATTGTGAGTTGGAACATGAGATTAAGATGTGAAGTGGAGAATAGATCCGAGACCTAGTTGTTGAACTTTGTGTCATAAATCATAATAATATATTTTAATGAGTTACAAAATAATGAAAAATGTATTTGGATTAAGTAATAAATAATAATTGATTACGTTGAGTCAACCACTGGACGGCAGATCGTGCTCGTGGCAAGTCTAAAATTATATTATTATTATTATATAAAATAAAACATATACTCTTTTTTAGTTATTAATTTATTCTTTTTGTTAAGTGTATTCTTATTCAGTAAAAATTTGTGTTAATGTATATATTTTTTACAAGCCGTAAGAATTTAGTGCAGAACCAACCATCGATAAAACCACATTTAAAACATAAGTCACCTCTCTCAAATAAATTCTAAGTTATGACTTCATTGTTGATGAAAGCCATTAGAGCAAGAACCACATAATAAAATTGAGTTTCTAGTATATTTCCGTGTTCATTTATAGTATATGACTACAAAGAAAACATCGTTCATCATATAAACACTAGATTTTTGAACATGATATTAAGGTGTCCACCATATTTTATGAAGTACATTTGTTTCCTTAACTTTTTTTACTGTATACACAAGTTGACACCGTTATTACTGGTGATGTTTAATATATAATACAATTCCGTCCCAAAAAAAAAAAACTGTAACAATATGTATGTTATATGAAAACATGTTAAAAGAATAATTTACAAATTATATTAACAAAATTAGATGTTCTCATAAGAAATAGCATGTTAAAGTTTTATGAGTAGTTTTTTCTAACACCGTCAAATGTAGTTTTTTGCATAAAATTACGTTAATTTTTAATTTGGACATGAATACCATTTTTATTAACAATATATTTTTATTAAAATTACATTTTTTATTAAAACATATATTTTTTTATTTAATGTTAAGGTTTAATGTTTAATGTTTGAGTTTAGTATTTATTATATAGGGGTTAGGGTTTATTATTTACGGTTAGGGTTTAGTATTTATGGTTAGGATTTGAGTTTAGTATTTATAATGTAGGGTTTATAATTTTGATTTAGAGATTAGAATTTAGTATTTAAGGTTAGGGTTTAATATATAATGTTTAAGTTTAGTATTTATTGTTTATGATTTATATAATTTTTATAAAATAAAATATAATTTCTAATTTAATTGAATTAGTAAATAGTAATTTTGTCTTAAATCAATTTTAATGGTATTTATGGAATATAAACTAAATTTAGTGGTATTTAAGAGAATTGCCTAAGTTTTATTTCATAATTTTGATGTTATATAATCAAAATAATAATTATTGATCTTTAAAATCTAAAACATATTTATATGTTCGCCAATATTCTAATTAAATTTTAAATTAACATAAACTTTTAGGAGTATGCAGGAATCACCAAAGATACTAAATAAGCTTTTGGATGACTGTTGAGAGAGCTAAATGAATTAATTAAAATTACGAAATAAACAAATATCAACCTATAAATTATGCATACAGGTTCTTACTATACTATTACACTTATAATAAAAACAAGGTAAACATAATCTTCGGCCAAGCAAGACAGCTACTTATATCCTTTACGAAATATTAAGAGACAACTATATATATATATATATATATATAAACCTTATTGTATAAAATATATCATTATCCGTATCGTATATGTGCGATATTATGCAGTACAAAAAGCATTAAAATCTATGAATACTATATAATATATATATATATATATATCTCCAATATCTTTCAATAGACATTACATTAGTTTGCATAAATTTATCTGGATTCAGTAGAATAAAATCTCTACACAGCTCGATCGAAAGACCCAACTGGGTAATCAGATCTGATTTTTTCTGTTATAATGATTAGATTAGAATAAAATTATATATATTTGCTTGAACTATATATTTACTCAGTCTTTTTTGGGAGATCACATTTTTAAAGCAATCCTTGCACGCACGACCAAACATTATTGCAAATAAAACAAGTATTATTAGGGTTTTTTTTAGTTATTCTTACAATTTCTTTGTTGGGTGGTTAGCAGGCAATTTGATGCCCCTTGAAATTTTAAAATAAATAAAAAATAAAAAAATGCCAAACGACCACAGTTTTTATCTTTTCCAGTTATGAAGAAATTTTTTTTATTTAGATGTTTATTCTTCAGAGTTATAATATAAATGATAATTACTTGTTTCATTTTACCCATTTCATAAATATAGTTATGTAGATGATTGACCCTTAAAACTATATGTTTTACAAAATTATAAGATTTTACAAATATAACGCCTTGTAATAATTATTGTTTACATGAAGTCGTAATTTTCCAAAGTAAGAAATAATTACTTTAAGAGATGTATTTGGTAATTACATATTTTATTAATATGCATAGTAACTAAAGTATTAGATTATATTGATCCTATATATTTTCTTGATTAACAATAGTAAAATGCACATTTCTATAACATAGTGTTTAAATGAAAATTGTGTTGAATAATAGTTGTTAAAAATAATATATATGAAAAAGATGAAATTTAAAATGACATATACCAAAGGCAAAATTGAGAAAGTGAACTTGGTATCTTATACTATTATTACCAAAGATTATATCAACATTAATAGTGAATACTAAGATTGGAAAATAAAATAAATAATTGTCATAACGAGGTAAATGAAAAGAGTTTTACCAAACACAAGAGATCAAGGTACAACGTGTGTCGGATATTCCTCAGCATCATTATATTAATTAATTAATAAGTATATATATATAAACACTTAAACTATAGAAGTAGATGTGAACCACATATATATATATATATATATTATATTATATAGATATTATATATATATATATAGAAAAGGGATTAAAGCTACCTAATCATTAAATCATCACAAAACAAAATATGTTATAAAACTGAGTTATATAGATAATAACTTAAAAAGCATATAGGTACGTAGTCTATTGTTTATGTTAGCATTGAATCATTATCCGACATATATTTACATTGTATGTTATTGATAAATACTATATATATAACAGTTTTAAGTTATAAATACCCAAATTGGATCATATACATTTATAGTGAAAATATATGATATTGAACCACAAAAATAAAACGATTAAAACCAACTAAAAAATCTTGAAAAAATAATTTTAGAAGAATAATGTAAAAAAAATTCTGGGAGTGTGAAAATATTTAACCCAAAATACCGTTTAGAATAGCTTTAATTAAACAATATTTTTAGGAAACTAATTAAATACCGTTTAGACTTGGACTACACGTAAATAGCTTTAATTAAACAATATTTTTAGTAAATTAATATCTCAAAATATAAAAAAAAAGGCAATTATTTGATGTATCTTAATTAAATTTGATTCGGCTGACGATTGGTAGGTGAAGAGAATGTTTTTATTCGTTTATCTATAAAATAATTGAAATTAAAAAACAACCAAATAATATAGAATTTTTATTCTGTAGTATTTTATTCTTTCTATATGGTTTCCTGATTTGATTATGTAAAGTATATATATGATTATTGTTAGAATCTTTTAATATCATATTAAAATGTTTGCGTCCGTCTCGTGCATTCGTCTGTTTTATATCTTATTAAAACTACGGCGTTTGGTGCATTGATTGATTTACGACAAAAAAAGTTTATGACAACAATAGTTTTATAGACAACTAGTGACATTAAAATTATTGAATAGAATATAAGTAACTAAATATACTTTAAATTAGGGCAACAATAGTTTATAGGCAACAATTAACATTAACATTATTGAATAGGATATAAGAAATTAAATATATGTTAAAATAAAATTTGATCGAATCAAAGAGCACAAGTGTACAAATGATTTTCTTTGTAATGACCAGGGTAGATTTTATGAATCAAAATGAGACCCAAAAAAATTAGGATATTTTTACTATAAAATGGTTCCATTACTTTACTAATTAGAATTACAATTTTTGACCAGTAAATACGTATACAAATACGTATTATAATGAAAACATGATATGTCCTCAATTTTGACCACGTTCTCTCTAGCTTCATTGGACCTCACCCTCATTCGACGGTCGGTGCACTATCTTTATGAGGTTCAAAAACTTGTTTATTGTCTCTAAAAATCACCACATGATCTTTCCCTGTGCGTTGGCCTCACTTACACAGTACCGACAATCACTTCCCGATAGGTCACCCATCCTAGTACTACTGCAATCCAAACAAGCTTAATTGCAGAATTTTGAAAGAGTGGTTGATCAAAAAGATAAATGCACTTTAATGATATAGATAATCAAATCAAATACCTTAAATTTCTTCTCATGCACCACCGTACAAAAATATGGGACGTTACATTGTTACATAAGTGACTAATAAGTATTGTCCGCATCAAGCTTGACACTAGATTTAAACTATTGTCTTTAAGAGGTAGGGCACGTCTCGGTGAGAGTAAAACTGAACGACATATAAAACATCTGTGGCATCTGAGACACAACAAGAAGTTAAGGGTAGCTAGACGATTCTGCTTAATGATATGACTTTTATATTGGGGTCAACTCATACCAACAGGTTTTACTAGCCAATGTTTACATAATTATTACATGTTTATGTATTTTTGTACATATATATTTTTAGTTGAATGATTTCTTTTTACCTAAACACGTAAACATAAGTTGATAAACATGAAACCATATATATATATATTTAGTGTGGTTATTTTTCTAACATCTGATTAATTCATTAATTTAATATCTAGTACAGAAGTTTATTCACATATATGTACAAAATTCAAATACACATAAAATTAAATAATTGTCAGTAAATGGAGTTGACATAAGCATTATACTTATATTTCCATTTCCAGATATTTTTAAATGTCTTTTGCTTTTGTCTATTGACAGCATTTTTTTTTTTTGAAAATTATGAGATTAACTTGGGAAAATCAAATACATAAAAACTTGTATATGCCAAAATTGTTTCGGATATTCTCCAATAATTAACTATATATTTTGACAATGGGTTTTCAATAGCTGTTAAATTATAATTGACTTTGGGTTTTCATACTTATTAAAATATAATTGACTTTGGTTCATGGTATTTTAACTATATATATATATATTTTTTAATTTTTGATGTTAACAGTTGGAGTATAACGGAAATAAAGTTTATTTTAATTGAAATATCGAATTTAACAAAAAAAAAACATGAATTATAAAATTTTCCATATCCTGGTAATCGGAGACTGAAACAAAAATATGCACCATAAGAAACTCATACATGTAATTATATAAATTGTGGAACAGTCATATTCTAGTTATATTGTTTTAATCACTTGACACCAAAGCTGTTATGTATATGAGTCATAATTTAACTGTCCCTTGTTCATTATATTTTTTTTCTGTCATTTTAGAAACTTATTTTTTTAATATAAAAGATCCGTAATCCGATAGAATGAATCAGAAATAATTTGACAAGTTTAATTACTGAAATTAGGTCTGAGAAAAGAAATCTATCGGAGCAAGAAAAATCGAATCCGACACGAAAAGTTTTACCCGAATCCGAATCCGTATCCGTGATATTATCTTATTGGAGTGTAAGTGTATGTACTCGTGAGTTTTAGGTAAAACCCGAAGCCGATCCGAAACCCGAACATGTACCCGAAAAACTCGAAATAAACTTAATTATACTAAAAATCATAGATTTTAAAAATTTTTTGTTTGATGATATATTTTAATTTAATTATATAACAATTTCAGATATAATTTCAAGTTAATCGATTAATTTTTATATTTTTAGATATAAATTTACATTAATTATGTAATATTTTTATGTATTATTTTAGTTTAATCAAATAAGTTTAAAAATTTTAGTATAATTGTAGATTCAATCGTTAATAATTTTATATTTCCAACATGATTTCTATTAATTAGATGTAA
>KE158391.1:5215-18049 GCA_000411055.1 Leavenworthia alabamica | reverse complement strand
AAAAAAAAAAAAAAAGAAGAGATAAAGCCAAGGGATTGAAAAAGCACAGCAAAAATTAAATAAATAAAAAAATGACGCGTAGTCTACGCAGGTAAAGAAGGAACGGCAGAGTCCAAGTCATATATTCTTCTTCTTCTTCTCCACGCGGTTTTCCTTTTTACCAACTCAACACGCCAATCCCATAAAAGCGATCAGATCAAACAAACGAAAGAACCAAAATTCAAATTGATTTCATCCAATTCAGAATCCACGTTAATTTTTTTATTTGCCTTTTGTTATCTCTACACTTAAGAATCTGTTTTGTATTAGAAACCCTAAGTAGATGATGTTACGAAATTTAGTACGGCCTCTTGAACGGTGTTTGGGAAGCAGAGCTAGTGGTGATGGTTTATTTTGGCAATCGGAGTTGAGACCTCATGCTGGTGGTGATTATTCGATTGCGGTTGTTCAAGCTAATTCTAGACTGGAGGATCAAAGTCAGGTGTTCACATCTCCATCTGCTACTTACGTTGGTGTTTACGATGGCCATGGCGGACCTGAAGCTTCTAGATTCGTTAATAGACATCTTTTTTCTTATATGCACAGTAATAATTCCAGTTTCTCCTCACAAATCCTCTAGGCTCTAGTCACTTGTAGATATATTACACTCGCTTTATTCAGGTTTTAAAGTTTTGTAATTTGACATGTATATATTAATCATTGTGTTGTTTGTTTGTGATTGTAGAATTTGCAAGAGAACAAGGAGGACTATCTGTAGATGTTATTAAAAAAGCATTTAATGAAACTGAACAAGAGTTTTGTGATATGGTTAAACGATCACTTCCTGTGAAACCACAAATGGCTACTGTAGGATCTTGTTGTCTTGTTGGTGCTATCTCCAAAGACACACTTTATGTAGCTAATCTTGGGGATTCAAGAGCTGTTCTTGGTAGCGTTGGTTTAGGAGGTGGTAATGATCAAAAAAGTGCAGTTGCTGAACGGTTATCTACTGATCATAATGTTGCTGTTGAAGAAGTGAGAAAGGAGGTTAAGGAACTTAACCCTGATGATGCTCAAATCGTCATGTTCACTCGTGGTGTCTGGAGGATTAAAGGCATTATTCAGGTATAATAAACATAGTTTTGGTTTGAGTGTTTTTACATAGTATCCATGACCATGATGAAGTTTTATGATTGTGTTTTCATGTATAAAAATGGTGTAAATCTGATGGTGTCTTTCCACTTTTTGATTAATGTAGTTATGTAGATTGGGGCTTGTAATGTTCCAGGAATCCGTCACACGGGCTCCTGCAACGTTTCTTCCCCAGTCGGTTTTGTGATTCTGTCAGAGCTCTACATGATAAATGAAGATAAATGCTTTTATTTTGTTATTGTTTGCATTCCTTAGTTGGTGAATGTGCTGAATCGATTTTATATGATTTGCTTCTTAAAATAGGTATCAAGATCAATTGGAGATGTATACTTGAAAAAACCCGAGTACTACAGAGACCCGATTTTTCAGCGACATGGAAATCCCATTCCTTTGAGGAGACCCGCCATGACAGCAGAACCATCCATTATAGTAAGAAAGCTTAAACCACAAGACATGTTTCTGATATTTGCATCAGATGGTCTCTGGGAACATCTAAGTGATGAAGCAGCTGTAGATATCGTGTTGAAAAACTCAAGAAGAGTAAGTTTGCGTCTTTCTCATTTTGTTAGCTTAGCTACTTAGATTATTCTTAAGTTGTGTGTGATCTCTACAGGGGATTGCACGTAGACTTGTAAGAGCAGCTTTAGAAGAAGCTGCGAAGAAGAGGGAAATGAGATATGGAGATATAAAGAAAATCGCCAGAGGAATTCGACGACATTTCCACGACGACATAAGTGTCATTGTTGTTTATCTTGATCAAAACAAATCTACTTCATTGAAAGGTAAATTACAACAGGAAGGAGGCATCACTGCTCCAGCAGATATCTACTCTTTACATGCCGATGAAGCAGAACAACGACGGCTACTGAATGTATTATATTGACTTGTTGATTATTATCTTAAAAAATGTTTGTTTGAGAAAGATCTCAATAGGGTGGAAAAAACTTGTTTACATATATTTGTTTATTTGTTAATTTTCTTTTACGAAAAATACTGGAGTTTGATTCGTAGAGAGGTTAGTACTCAATTGTGTTTTTGTTCGACAATTAAATACTATCATCCATAACAAACCAGAACTAAACCGAGCTTAAACAATTCCTGATCTAAACCGAAGATCCAATTTCTAAACCGAATAAATTGAAATTTTTAAAATTCCAAAAGCCTAGTTTCAAACAATTGATGAAAATGGAAGAGATTTGATAATTGAGAACTCAAAACTGAAGAGAAAGATGAGCGTCACCCTTTTGGTAGCAGACACCGTTTGGTCGAACATTGAATCTACAGGCTCAGGTTACTCTTGAACCATTTTACTTCTTCTCTCTTTGCTTTCCTTGTTTACCAGATTTTTTTTTTGGGGGCAGTAACTGAAGAACAGCTCTCAATGTAAGTTCTCTTCCGAATCTAATTCGATCTATTACAGAGATTGAATCTGATGATCATATCAAATATTGAAGTATCTGTTTAAAAATTCAGCTTAAATTTGTTGTTTGGTAAGAATCTTGAGAAAGCGACCAGAATAATCGACAAGAAAGGCGTTAAGAAAATATGTGGCTTACCAAGTGGGAGATCCATCTTTCAGGTCTCACAAACATTTCTTCATTTTGTTTATCAAACCAATCAAATTCTTTAACCAAACAAGATTTGTTTTGTTTTTTTTGGAATCTGATTAGGTTGTGGGAGAATCTCAGAAGAGAGAAGAGTATCTTTGCTTCCCAGATGATTACTGTGGATGTTATTCTTTCTTCTATGATGTTGTTAGCCGAGGAGAGCATCAATGTGTAAGATTTTTTTATTCACATAATTGTTTCTTTTTAGAGGTTTTTTATTTATTTTACTGTTACTGAATTTCTTATTCTTTTGGCAAGTGTAAACATCAATTGGCAGCGAGGCTGGCTTCTTCTTTGGGTTCATACACTCAAATCGAGGTTTCTGATGACCATCTTGCCTTGATGCTTTCCAAGATCTGAAACCTTCCAATACAATATACTTGATGATGATGATAATTGTTATACTCGAAATCAAGAACATAATTGACGTAGAAAGGCTCATGTTTTGAAACCCATTATGTGTAATTGAATCCACTTTTCCATACAGTAATCCTAATATTTCTTCTATGCCATATTGGAGCAGTGTAGTTTGTGGTTCCACTGCTGCTTGAGTGGTTTGAGCCAGTATTGCTTCCCCAACCCTAGTTTGTATCTGTTCCGTTTGAGCTCCATCCCCAACCCCAGCTAGAACAACCTGAGTTCGAGTCTAGCCACCTGAACCCGAGTTTCCGGATCCCCAGCCCCAGTTTGAACCAGACTGGTCAGAACCCCAACTCCAGCTCCACGCTTCAGCACTACAGGAGAAGACGAAGGCAGTAACCAAGAGGACTAAGAGTAGCTTACGTGCCCTAGAATGACCCATCTTTTCTTCTTCTTCGTTGGCTTTTGTGAGTTGCTCGATGAGTTCTATTTTGAGTTGAGGTGTTGACTGTTGAGTATATATAGACTATGATGGGTGAGAGAGTTGGCTCCCAATTTGTATAGGAAATATCAAAATACTGTAAATTTTCATTACAAGATCCATGTTGATAATTATAAATGACGAGAAAAGAAATAACCTATAACAATACCACTAAACCGCACCATGGTTAAACATATTTATAATTCACCTTCTAATATATTTTTATATGTTACTTGTGATGACTAGATATAATCCAAAACGTAAAATTTATTTATTCAAACTAAAATTATAGTTGTGTTTGATAAATTTGGTAACTTTTAGAATTCAAGCGGGATATAGTTAGTCATATTTAATTTACCCAAATAAAACACTTAATAATAAAAACTATATACACAGAGTCTTACTATATTGAATTTGACATTTGTTTACCTTTAATCAAATTACAGTCATTAATTTACTCTTTTGCCTAAATTTGTCTTTAACTAAGCTGAAAATATTGAGGACAAATCGGTCATTCATTATTATAATACGCTTTGAAATTTATTGATCCATTTAGTTTACCTCCTTAAATATAAATAAACTGTTGTAATTTGTAATTAAATCCAATTAAACTCATCTTGTAAATTGGGAATCTTCCACGAAAGTGACGAAACGGAGAAGAGTCTCGCGAAAAGATTAACAAGTCCGTAGAGAGCAGCTAAACTCCTGAGGGAGATGGAGGTAAAAACCGACGAGTTATTGCCGGAGCCAAACGCCACGGTGTTGGAGAACGAGCTTGTGGAGTCACCAATCGCCGTCGCGCTTGTTGACGGAGTCGTGACGGCTGAGGAGAGGAAGACTGAAGCGAACAATGGTGCAGAGAGGAACAGAGCGAACGAGATGCCTCCAGAAGATGATTGTTGCCCGATCTGTTTCGGATCATTTACGGTTCCGTGTCGAGGGAATTGTGGTCATTGGTATTGCGGTTAGTCTTTGATCTGTCTTCTGAGCCAATTTCATCTACATTGAAGTATCTCGCTTGTGTATTTTTGCTCGTTAGAGGACGATTGATAGCTCTGTGGAATTGGTAATTTCATAGAATTGAATTAGGGTTCCAGTTTTGGGACTCTTGGAACTTGGAAGAATCCTATTCATGGAGTGTTGTTGCAATGGCGGTAGAAGATATTTCAGGTTGTCTTAAATCGATTGCTGATTTGTTACAGGAAATTGCATCTTGCAGTACTGGAACTATGCTGCAGTAGCTAAGCCTTGCAAGTGTCCCATGTGTGTTCGGCACATCACTAAGCTGTCACCAGAAGCATCCTTGCAACAGTGCCATGAACAAGAGGTTAAAGAGGTTCTTGATAAGGTCCGTAGGTATAACCGTCTCTTTGTTGGAGGTTTAACTGGCTTTGTTCAGGTAAATAATGTCTTTGATTCTTGAATTTGTTTTGGTTCTGTTTATTGTTTAATGCATTTCTTATATATATATGTATTTCATCATGAATGTTTCAGAGGGTTCATGAGCTGCCTTTCCTAATGAAGAGAATGGTGTTTCACCTGATGGATCCAGATGCAAACAATCTTTATTTTCATGAAGTTCGTATGTTGGCAGTTAAGAACAGCTTACCCTCATCATGCAAAATTTGTTCATTGTTGATTTTGTTTGTAGTGCAATATCCGGTGTTTACTTATAGTCAGTCATTCGTTGTAGCTCAATCATCATACGATTAATTAGTTGGTTTTTAAAGGCGGTTGCGTTTTCTTATTGAAGTATCTGAGTTTCTTCTGGCGTTTGCAGATGTTCATGAGTACCCTTTACACTGCTGCAGAGTTTAACTTCATTCCAACGGGTAAGTTACCTCACAAATCCTAAACCAGCAATGACGGGTTAAAGATTGAATTATTGGGCATTCCTGTGGAAGAATCATTTAGAATTCGAGACTCTTGTGTAAATATAGAAAATTAATGTGATTCCAAGCCTTCTTTGGTTTTAAGCTAATTCAAAGATTGATATTCCTTGTAATCTACAGGCGGATACAGAATAATGACCTTGTTTGACTACGCTGCGATTGCAATGATACTGATTCTACGCTTGGTAGGGATATATCGGAGGAGACGTCTTGCTCAGCAGGTTAGACATGTTGCAGCTGAAGAACTTGAGCCGGAATGAGATACCAGGAAATAGTATCAAACAAGTTAATGTAATAAGTCTTGTGCAGTTTGATCCTTGTGTATAGGTTTGGTAGATCATAGAAACCTCGAGTTTTGTGCAGTTTTACGTACACTGAGATTCCAGACGTTAAAAGTATTCATATATATAATATATATCTGTCTCCTTTTATAACAGTGCTAAGAAAAGATGGAAACAATGCTGTTTCGGTATGGTAGAAAACTACAAACGACGCCGTAATGAAACGTAGTCATTTATGACATCCCAATCACTTGGGAATTTTTAGTCCGTTTTAAATTGAAATCAGTAGGAGCATGGATCGACGCAAGCTCACATACTTGTTTCGCCTTGCTACTTCCAAACTCTAATTTTATAAGCCATACCGATCAACAAAATCGCAAGTGTTATTATCCTACGAATCGGAGCGGCGGAGGAAGGCTAATGGGCGTTCGTGCAAATATCTTAGGAGGCATCTGACGATCTCGTCAGAGAAAATGTTGAAGATCTTGGAATGGAACCCTCCGAAGCTCTCGAAGACGCTCTCTACACACTCAAGCCCCAAGCCGTTGATCTCTCCGGTCTTTAACAATTCTCTCCTCTCTTTTGTTTCAATCTATGTGTTTCCTTTATTCTCGAACTGGGACTAATTAGAGGAAATGAATCGGCTCTTAGTTCAATTGTGTGTTTTGTAAATGCTACAAGGATCATTACATGTCTTCCAGGAGAAAGTAGCATTAAGAATAATCCAGTGATTGCTTGTTTAGATAGACTAAAGGAGCTCTATAATGTTTCTAAAGACGGACTACTTCGAGATGAGGATTTGAATGAGATATCGAGTTTGTTCAACAAGCTCAACGATCTTTGTAGCAGCCAAGACTTAGGTAACGCAGCAATTGCCACAAAATATGGTGTTGTAGAATTAACATGCTTGATTTCTTCGAAAATTAAGATAGCTACTGCAAGTAATCGCATTCTTGTTCCTTGTTTCAACGATTTGGCCGTTTTGATCCGTGGTATGTATGCTGCTCTTGAATTATTAATCTTCCTGATATAATGTTTTTTCATGATTTGTTATAAATCATGAACAATTGCAGACATTTATCGCACAGAGGCATCTAAAAATTGTTGTTTTTGTGTTGGAACCATGAAAAATTAGCCAGTAGTCTTTTCGGTGCTTATTCTTGGACATGTTTTGAGAACTCTGTGTGATTAGATTCTTGCTTTCATGTGCATGAGGTTTATGGTTTTGCAGGAGCCCTCACCGAGGCATTACAGGAAGGGATTGGTTCTGATAGCTTGGTTTCAGCAAGTATTGCCTTAAAATCAATTGCTGTAAATGTTAGTCTCCTAGTATGATCTCTGTTATATAACATTTATTTGGTTAGGCATTGCAAATTTTTCATCTAGTTTCCCTTTGTCGAAGTTTCTCTATCTGCCAACATCGTATGCTCAGAGGCTACACACTTTCTTTCTTTCCTGTAAACAGGATGAAATATGTAGATCTATTGCTGAAACTGGTGGAATAGATACACTTGTTCGATGTATTGATGACAGAGGTGAACAAGGTAATAAAACTGCTGCTAAGACATGATGTTCCTTGTTGTTTAAGTATTAGCTTCTAAACTCTCCTGCAAGCTGCCTCTATATCTCGAATTTTTAGCTTCCACAAAGCCTAGAACTACGGATATAATCACACAAAAGAAATGTATGTCTAAAACTTGAATTTAAATCTTTAGTTGGCAGGAAGTGACTGTAACAAGAGTACCATAGTTGAGAAGCAGGGTCTCGACAAGCTAATCAAACTTGCACAACGATTCTCTGACGATCCACTAGTCATACAAGAGGTAATATCGAGTGAAGAATGTTTCTTGTTGCATTATACTAGGGTCTGAGTGCATAATCCATGTAGTTGACCAAAGATATAATGGTTGGTTTAGGTCTTGTTGATTATCTCTATAATCTGTGTGAGATCACCAGACCACGCTGCAAGTGCCATAGAAGCTGGAGCTGGTGATTTGGCGGTCCAAGCTATGAAGAGGTTCCCAGCAGGAGCTCAAAAACAGAGAAATGCTTGCAATATGATACGGAACATTGCTGTAAGAAATGCAGAGAACAGGTAAATTACTCTGTTTCCCTTATTGTCATTCTAACAATATGTAGATATTACAAACTCTTTAATCATATTGGGTTTTGTTTGCATGCACACTACAGAACTATTCTGCTTGCCAGTGGAGTTGAGAAGCTGATAAGGACAGCTAAGGCCAGTAATGAGATATGCAGAGCCTCTGCAACAGATGCATTGAGAGATCTTGGCATTGAAAACTAAAATAACTAAAGGTCAGTCTTTTTTTTTCTCAAATCGATTCTAGGTTTAAAACATGGACAAAATGTTAGAATAAAGGCTGAAGTGGATATGAGAAGGTCAAAATGTTCATGTGGGTAACAACAAACAAACAACCTTGCACCGTCCACGTAATGATATATCTAGAAGAATGTATTATTCGGATTTAGGAATATTATTTTTGCAGATTAAAAAAATGGAGTGTCATGTGGAGACGCATAAACAGAGTTTTTATAATATATGATGATGATGGGCTGTGAACCTATGATTGAATGCATCTCTATCGGTTTCTGCTTTTAGGTATGGAAGATCTGACAATCTGACCAACGAAATCCCGACAAATGTGGTAACCTGTTAATGTTTCTTTTATTTTCCCTTTTTAAATGCGCAATTTCTTTTCATTCTTTTTTTCAACAGCAATTTCTTTTTTGAGATTTACATATTGACTATTAATACTTGGCATCAGAGTTTGATAATAGCAAGTTTACTGTAGTCACGGTAACAGAACCATAGTTTGACTCGTTGTAAGAAGAAGGGTATTTCCGTCATTTAAACTATCTCCCATACCTTGACAAATCACATTTCAGAAAAAGTGAAAATTTCTTCTTCTCTCTCCAATGTTGTAGGATAGTTTAACTTGAAGCTGTGGTTTAAACAGAGAAGAAGAGAAAGATGTTCTCTTTTTGATATAGTGAGAGAAAACGAGAGAGAGAGAGATCTCAAGAAACACACTTATTGTTGGATTGGTTAGAGAATTCACGGGTCTCTCAAAAGTCTCTTTCCCACACCCATAACTTCATCATCATCACCATCTCAACGCCTCTAATTCCTCCACGTCTCTGATGTTGTATAAGATATTATATCTCTCAAAGAAGCTGATCTGAGACAGAAGTTGAAGTTGCAGAAAGAAAACATGGATCGGCCAGGAGTAAATGGTCCTATGGATTTACCAATTATGCACGATAGTGATAGGTATGAGCTTGTTAAGGATATAGGCTCTGGTAATTTTGGAGTTGCAAGATTGATGAAAGACAAGCAAAGTAACGAACTTGTTGCTGTTAAATATATCGAGAGAGGTGAGAAGGTAAGTTTCTTTTTTATCCCTCTTAAGTGATTGATTTTTAAGACAATTTGTTTTTTTTTTGTATATGTTGTATTGTTTGTTTCAACTCCAAGTGATATTAATGGTATATGTTTTCTAAATTTACAGATAGATGAAAATGTAAAAAGGGAAATAATAAATCACAGATCGTTAAGACATCCCAATATCGTAAGATTCAAAGAGGTTTGTTGTTTTCCAACTCTTTTATGTTTTTTTAAACATTTAAAGCAAAAGAGATAATCATATTTAATAATAAGGACTGGTACAGGTCACATTAACACCAACACATTTAGCCATTGTTATGGAATACGCAGCCGGAGGAGAGCTCTTCGAACGAATCTGTAATGCTGGCCGCTTCAGTGAAGACGAGGTCTCTTCTCTTCTCTCTCTTTTCTTGCTTTGATGCTTTAACTTAGTTTAAAAAATACTGAGATGTAATTATTGACCATATAGGCAAGGTTTTTCTTCCAGCAACTTATTTCAGGAGTTAGTTACTGTCATGCTATGGTAAAATAAAAAATGTTTTTCTTCATCATTTGTAGTAATAAATAATAATCTGACTCATTATGGGAATAAATTGTTATGGTGTAGCAAGTATGTCACAGAGATTTAAAGCTTGAGAATACATTATTAGATGGTAGTTCAGCTCCACGTCTAAAGATTTGTGATTTTGGATATTCTAAGGTATCTTTTCTATATCTAACAACATTTCAGAAACTTTTTTTGATTTTTTGATATTTATTTGTTAGGTATCTCTAAGGTTTGTGTTTAATTTTTTTGTTTCAGTCTTCAGTGTTACATTCGCAGCCAAAATCGACGGTTGGAACGCCAGCTTATATAGCTCCTGAGGTTTTGCTAAAGAAAGAATACGATGGAAAGGTAACCCAACCATATATTTATACAAATCTTATTATCTTTTATTTTTATGGTCTTAGTATAGATAGGCATGACCAAATTTGGATACCAATAATGATAACATGGATAGGATCCGGATAATAAATTACCAAGTATGATATGTAAATGAATTGGTGATAAAAACAACAACAGGTAGCAGATGTATGGTCTTGTGGGGTAACTCTATACGTCATGCTTGTTGGAGCATATCCTTTCGAAGATCCCGATGAACCTAAGAATTTTAGAAAAACAATTCATGTGAGTTAACCAACCCTCTTCTTCAATCATTTTCAAAAACTATTATTAAAGAATCTGTAATTAAATATTTTTATTTGATCAGAGAATCTTGAATGTTCAGTATGCTATTCCTGATTATGTTCACATATCTTCTGAATGTCGCCATTTAATCTCCAGAATATTCGTTGCTGACCCTGCAAAGGTACTATTAATTAATTATACTAACTACTTTAAAACATTCATTTTTATGTTTGTGTTTTCCAAAATTGTTAGAGGATATCAATTCCTGAAATAAAGAACCATGAATGGTTTCTAAAGAATCTACCATCCGATCTCATGAACGATAACACAATCAACAGTCAGTTTGATGTATCTGATCAGCCATGTCAAAGCATAGAAGAGATCATGCAGATCATTGCTGAAGCTACTGTTCCTCCTGCTGGAACTCAGAATCTTAACCATTATCTCACAGGTGATAAAACAACACTAACTTAACCACTTTTTGTTATTATGAAATAATGTTGTTAATGTATATGGGAGAAACAGGAAGCTTAGACATAGAAGATGATATGGAGGAAGACTTAGAGAGTGACCTTGATGATCTTGACATCGATAGTAGCGGAGAGATTGTTTACGCTATGTAATATAATCTCTATTGTTTCTACTACAAAACATGGTTGTCTAAAGTGTGTTGTTGTTAGCTAATTAAGATTGGCCCAACTTTATTTGTCTCAATGGGCACATGACTTTGAATCTTTGATAAGCACAAAGACAATAAAAAATAATATGTGTTTGTAAACAAGATTTGAAAAAGAAACTATGTGTATACATAGAGTTTAATAAACAAAATCAATTAACATTTATGGTTGATTGAAAATAAAAACAAGCAGACAATAATCGCTGTAGGCCAATAGTGTACTGTTAACTCTTACTGTATACGTGTCGGCTTTCTATTAGCTGACTTTTAAAATGATTAGCTAATAGAAAAAATAAAAATATATTTTATGATCATTTATTATTCTTTTTTTGTTTCCTATAATTCTTTATCTTTTTCTCTATCAAATATATTTTTAGTCTCTATCAAAAGAAACAAAAATAAACGATTAATTATATCATTTGGAGTGGGGTCGCATCTAAAGTTTATCGATATAATAAATAGAAGAAGATGAAGTGAGAGTTAAAGAAACGAAGGATCTTAAAAAAAAAAAGAGAGAATCATGATGATAAAAAGGATAGAGATGTGTATAGAGCTAATGAAGATAGGTATGGAGTTCATGGTTGCGGTCGCTGAAGCCGTCAAGATTGTTTTACGACAACAACTCAACCATCGTCCTCCTCCTCCTACACCAGGCCATGGCCTCATCTACCCTTCTCCATTCCTCTTTGGATTTCTCCCTTGAATATCTTTTCCTTTTATGAACTTATATTCCACCTTTCTCTTTTTTTATTGACTTTAATAGTTTTTTAGTCATTTTTGAGTTCTTGTAATTCTGTAAATTACTTAATATTTTCAATCAGATTTGCAGCTATTTATTTAATATATGTTTTTCTTCCTTGTTTCTATTTCTTTAGATTATCTTGTAACAAACAATTTGCAGATTAAATATAATAATCAATTCTACAATTTGGGTATAGAATAAGCCCAAGTTGTAATATTAACAATTGTCGCGAATAAATACCTCATTAAGTAGGTGAAAGTGAAATGCTAGTGAAAAAACTATAGTATTATTATTTTATGGTCATTTTAAAATTAATATGAAAATAAATAATTAATCAGAGAGAAATAATGATGTAGAGGCGAAGCCATATCTGCAATTGTACATGAAGACAGGAATGAGGATGCTTCGGGTAATAAATTAATGATAATGTACATGACTGAGAAATTAGGATAGATACATTTTTGACATAAAAGACAAAAAGCTTTATCCATGCTTTGTTCAATAATAACAACTAATCAACTATCTACTACTTAATAAGGATATTTTAGGAACGTTATAGCTCGAATTTTTGGTAGGTTCTAAATATTTCAAGGTTCTTTTTTATTGGTCAGTGCTTTATTTTTGTGCAACCAAACTTATTAACTAAAGTTATACAGTAAAATCAAGTATCTTCATAATTCGATCTTGGTAGTTGCTTTGTTCTAAATTTGAGATTGTTGAGTTACGTATTATAAAGCAATAGCTAGAAGAAGAGAATAAAAACAACTATTTAGCTTAGATCTTTAAGGACCATTAGAAGTGTAATGTATAAATTTATACGACTTCTTGTAACCAACTCTTTTGCGTTGCCCTTCATTTTTTTTTCTTCTTCTTCTTCATTTGTTTTTGATATGACATTTTATCTTTGCTTTACATCTTCGTCAAGTTTTTTCTTTTTCTTAGTTTTACAATTAGTCCAAGACAATACAGCTGCTACTCATTTAGATTTCTTCTCTCTTCGATTGATATCAGTAGCCTGAGAACATTGGAGGTGGTGGCGATGCGTATTTATGGCCGATGGACGGTGGTATGATGAATTCTTCACTTGGAG
>KE158389.1:6268-16653 GCA_000411055.1 Leavenworthia alabamica | reverse complement strand
AAAATGATATGACTATGAGGAGGTGTTCTTCATAGTCACAAACTTGGTGGTGATGAAGGTGATGAGATGAGAAGGCGGCTGAGAGAGAACCTTCAAGGGGCCATGGAGGATACTTGAAGGAGATGATAGAGGATAGAGAACAAGGGTGGAGATAAGTTTCATCGGCCTTTTTCTGGTGGGTGAATGGAGAAAGTCTCAAAGGAGCAAGCTTTCCGGTGAGGATCTTCAAGAGGAGATCCGGTGAGAAAGGTGGCAGCTTTGTTGTTGGATGAAGATGATAGATTATGGGTTTTAGGAAAGAGATATGTTTCATCGAGCCTAAAACTGTGGGTGAATGGAAGATGAAGTCGAAGGTGGAATGATGTGCAACACCAAGGGGATGAAGAGCCCTTGGATATGGCAAGCTCTCTAGCACCAACTAAGAGAGAAAGAGACCATTAGGTCTAAGGAGCAAAGCTCACTGTTTTCATTACTAAAAGTCTGAGTATCACAATGAGGCATTCCTTCATTTTATAGTGAGAAGGAAGCTAAACTTTAAGGTTTAATTTTACTACAAGTAAAAGTAATAAGGTAAAATTTAAATGACTAAGTGATAACCCATGTAACACTTAAACTCAAAGAAAAGGCTGGCTTTATTGATGATGATGCCAACCTTGAGATAAAATCTTAACCCTTGAAGACTTCTTCTTGTCATGGATGTTTCCAAGATAAGTCTTCAATGGAACCGGGTTGAGATGCACCTGTCCGGAACCTCGGTAAAACCCTCTCCTTGATCCGGTGGAGATCAACATGGATAAGGAAAAGAGCACTCCATCTTGATGTCTTGAGGGATCTCCATCCTTGTGTAAAGTGGAGATACATTCTTGGCCTTCCAAAGCCGGTTTAAAGTCCAAATTCAACCATGGACTTCAAGCTTTTTCATGATGTTACTTGTATACCAAGGTAGGTCAACAGCTCGGTTGTTGCTTATGTCTTCCTCATGCTTCATGCTGGTTAAGTTATGATGTTGCCCAGATGCTTCCATGCTTGGATCTCATCAGCACGGTTTCATAAGCAAAGATGCTGAGGATTACACGGAGTTGTTGGAGTCGATCAGAACGTACAGTAGGCTGGTATCGTACCTCGACTTAGACACAGCAGAACCAAAGCCAACTGAAGCTTCTTCATCCAAAACACCTAACAACAACCCTTTGAGTGAGCTTAAGGCACCTAAGGTGGAGCTTAAAACCCTCCCAGCTGGGTTCAGGTATGCATTTCTTGGACAAAACTCCACTTATTCTGTTATTATAAACTCTTCTTTGAATAATGCTGAAACCGCCTTATTTCTTTGTGAGCTTAGAAAGTATAGGAAGGCCCTAGGATACTCATTAGAGGATATAACCGGAATAACTCCTGAGCTTTGTATGCATAGGATTCACTTAGAGAATTAGTCTATGACCCCCATTGAACACCAAAGACGTTTAAACCCAAACCTTAAAGACGTAGTTAAGAAGGAAATCATGAAGCTTTTAGAAGCCGGTATTATCTATGCGATTTCCGATAGCACATGGGTTAGTCATGTTCATGTTGTTCCTAAGAAGGGGGGTGTCACTGTGATTAAGAATGATAAGAATGAGCTTATACCTACTAGAACCATCACAGGTCATAGAGTTTGTATCGATTATATGAAGCTTATTGCTCCGACTAGAAAAGACCACTTCCCGCTACACTTTATCGATCAGATGCTTGAGAGACTTGCTAATCACCCTTACTACTGTTTTCTAGATGGATATTCAGGTTTTTCTGATTCCGATCCATCCCAATGATCAGGAGAAAAGGACTTTCACATGCCCGTATGGTACTTATTCTTATCGGAGGATCCCCTTTGGACTATGCTACGCTCCAGATACTTTTCAGAGATGCATGATGTCAATCTTCACTGAGCTTATGAAGGACATAATGGAGGTATTCATGGACAATTTTTCAGTTTACGGTTCTTCTTTCACGGTTTGTTTGTCTAACCTTTGTAGGGTGCTGAAACGATGTGGGGAGAAGCATTTGATTCTTAACTGGGAAAAATGTCGGTTCATGGTTCGTGATGGTATTGTCTTGGGTCATAAAATCTCAGAGAGGGGCATTGAAGTTGATAAGGAAAAGGTGGAGGTTATGGTCAATCTTCAGCCACCAAAGACAGTGAAAGACGTCCGTAGTTTTCTCGGTCATGCCGGTTTTTACAGACGCTTCATCAAAGATTTCTCAAAGATAGTTAGACCAATGACTCAGCTACTCTGCAAGGATGTGACGTTCGATTTTGATAACTCTTGTCTTGAAGCTTTTCATACCATCAAAGGAGCTCCTGTGAGTGCACCCATTGTTTAACCACAGGACTGGGAACTACCGTTTGAGATAATGACGGACGCAAGTGACTATGTTGTAGGGGAAGTTCTTGGACAAAAGAAGGACAAGAAGGTACATGTTATATACTATGCAAGTAGAACATTGGATAATGCTCAGTGCAAGTATGCAACGACTGAGAAGGAATTGCTTGCCATAGTATTCGCTTTTGAGAAGTTTAAGCAATATCTTGTTGGTTCAAAGGTCATTGTCTACACTGATCATGCAGCACTCAAGTATCTTTTGATCAAGAAGGATGCAAAGCCAAGGCTGCTTAGATGGATCTTGTTGCTGCAAATATGATCTTGAGATCAAAGACAAGAAGGGTATAGAGAATGGAGTAGAAGATCACTTTTCAAGGCTTAGAGTTGATGAAGAGGTTCTATTAGATGATAATCTTAGAGAAGAACATGTCTACTAAATAAGCACAAGTGTTGAAGTTCAGTGTTTAGCAGTCTACACCAAGGTTTCATCAATGCCTTGGTTTGGTGAGTTTGCTAACTTTTTAGCTGCTGGGATAGAACCGGAGAAGTTTACCGGTTACAAGAAGAAGAAGTTCATGAGGGAAGTGAGAAGATATTTTTGGGATGAACCCTACATTACAAGCAGTGTGCGGATGGCCTGGTTAGGCGATGTATATCCGAGGAGGAGATCCCGGGAGTCTTGTTTCATTGTCACAGTTCTGATTATGCTGGTCATTTCGCCTCATTCTATACAGTTTCTAAGATCTTGCAGGCTTGTTTTTGGTGGCCAACGATGTTCAAGGACGCTCATGAGTTCATCTCTAAGTGTGACATGTGCCAAAGACAAGGCAACATCAGCAAGAGGAATGAGATGCCTTCAAAACTTTATTCTTGAGGTAGGAGTATTTGATGTTTGGAGAGTTGACTTCATGGGACCATTTATCTCATCACACAGCAACCTCTACATACTTGTGGCTGTGGACTACGTATCCAAATGGTTTGAGGCTGTAGCTTCCCCAACCAATGATACCAAGGTTGTGATCAAGCTCTTCAAGACTGTCATCTTTCCAAGATTTGGTATGCCAAAAGTAGTGATCAGTGATGGTGGTTCACATTTCATTAACAAATCATTTGATGGTTTGTTGAAGAAATATGGTGTCAAACATAAGGTAGCAACTCCTTACCATCCCCAAACTAGTGACTAAGTTGAGATTTCAAACAGGGAGATCAAGAACATCCTGCAAAAGACCGTCAGCACCATACCGAAGGATTGGTCTCATAGGCTTGATGATGCTCTTTGGGCATATCGTACAGCATTCAAGATGCCTTTGGGACAAACCACCTTTTCACATGGTATACGGCAAAGCTTGTCACTTACCAGTGGAACTCGAATACAAGGCGGCTTGGGCAGTGAGGCTTCTCAACTTTGATATCAAAACCGCTGCTGAGAGGAGATCTATACACCTGCATGACTTAGAGGAGATTAGACACTTCGCTTTTGAGAACTCCCGTATCTACAAGGAACACACCAAAGCCTTTCATGACAAGCATATCTTTTCACGGACCTTCTCACCACATGATCAGGTATTGTTATATAACTCCCGTCTAAAACTCTTTCCAGGGAAGCTAAGGTCAAGGTTGTCCAGGCCATTTACAATCAAAGAAGTAAGGCCGTATGGTGCGGTAGTGCTCCTAAACGCTACCAGAGGTGAGTTTGTGTCAACAGACAGAGACTCAAACCGTACTTGGCTAGCACTGAACACCAAGTGTGCACTGAAGTCCAGCTCGACGATGCTCCTAACGCCTAGACGGTGAATCCGTCAAGCTAGTGACGTTAAAAGAGCTCTTGGTGGGAGGCAACCCACCGGTACATTCTAACATAACAGTTTTTTTTTTCTTTTTCTATATTGATCTCTATGTTTGGTATATGTGATATGAATATCCATAGTTGTCTTCCTTGAGATTCTGGGTGAGGTCTTAGGCGGATACAAAGGAAGAAGGTTGGATTTCAAAACAGAACAAATGACTCAAAAACTGAAAATAAGCTCTGGTTTGAAAAAGAGAGAGATGAGAAACTCAGAGAAGGAATAACAAAGGTAAGTTAATGAGAAGAGATGGTATTCAATCGACTCAACAACTCAATAGTATCTGGATAGAGATGGGAACTTGGATGGAGATAGGTTTCATCTATCTAAGTTCAATGGATGAAGATGGTTTTTTGTGCAACACTAAGGCTATGAGGAGATCTTAGATACGGCTAGGGTTCTATTTCTTGAGCTAGGCTACCAAAGGATTAGAGAGAGGTTTCATAACAAAACGTTTTTGATTAAAGATAAGCTAACTTTGTAACAATGTTTAGCCTTGCCTTTTATAGCAAGGCTTACAATCCGAAATAAACCAATAAAGACCAAAGACACTGGTCAACAAAGAGTATTACAAAGTCAACAAAATAAAGAAAAGGAAGGTTGTGTATGATGCCTCATTGAGATAGATCCTCACCTTAGATTTATGCAAGCTTGTCATTGAATTTCCATGTTGCATGAATCTTGGGAACAAGGTGAAGGCACCAAGTTCAAGACCTCATTAAAAACCTCTCCTTGACCCAGTGTAGATCAACATGGATGAGGAAAAGAGTGTCCATTCCTTGATGATTTAAGAGGGTGTCTTTACTCCGTGATGATAGTAAAGACACATAGCTCTTGCTTCCCAAAGCTAGCTTGTATCCGGCTGTCCTTGCACTTTGCTTCTAGGTCTAAAGCTTGTTGCAAGAACTGGTTAATTTGCTCCTATAGATCCTTGCTCTTGTTCTTCTAATGACAGCCCATGGTTCCTCTTGTGCATGGTAGGTGCAGCTACTTCCTCCACTGGTTCAGCCTCAAGGTCTTGTACTTCCGGATCCACAGGGGATATGCAAGTGATATCCTCATCATTCCTTCCCTCTTGAAAAGGTTTTGACCCCAAAATTGTTCTTCTTCACCTACATCAAATGGGGACAAGTCAGCAACATTGAAAGAGGTTGATACATTAAACTCACCTGGTAGATCAATGCGGTATGCATTGTCATTGATTTTTTCAAGGATCTTGAATGGTCCATCGCCTTTTGGTGCCAGCTTCCCTTTTCTCTTACCGGGAAACCTTTCTGGTCACTAGATCCAATCTCCCTCCTTGAAGATCATTTGCTTGCTATGCTTGTTGGCATGCTTCCTATAGCCTTCAGTCTTCTTCTCTATATTCATTCTGACCTTGTCATGAAGCTTCTTAATGTATTCAGCCTTGGATATCCCTTCTTGATTATCACACTGTTCCGGAGGCAATGGCTTGAGATCCAAGGGTGTTATTGGATTGAATCCATACAATACTTCAAAGGGTGAATGGTTAGTGGCTGAGTGAGTGGCTCTGTTGTATGTAATTCTACAAATGGTAAGCATTCCACCCAGTTTCCTTTGTTGCTCCCCACGGTTGTTCTCAAAAAGATTCCCAAAGTCCTATTAGTCACCTCGGTTTGTCCATCAGTTTGGGGATGACAAGTAGTGGAGAAGACTAACTTGGTACCCAACCTTTTCCATAAGGTTCTCAAGAAGTGGCTCAAGAACTTGGTGTCTCTATCCGAGAAAATGGTCCTTGGTATTCCATGCAACTTGACCACTTCCTTGAATAAGAGATTAGCTGTTTGTGTTGCATCATTAGTCTTGGCACATGGTATGAAATTTGCCATCTTGGAGAACCTATCCACTACCACAAATATTGAGTCCTTTTGTTGAATCTATGGTAGTCCCAGTATGAAGTCCATTGAAAGGTCCACCCATGGAGAAGTTGGAATAGGTAAGGGCATGTATAGACCATGCGGATGTGATCTTGACTTAGCTCTCTTGAAAGTGATACAAGAGGCACAATATCCTTCTACTGTCTTCAGCATCTTTGGCCAAAAGAAATGCTCCTTCAGTACTGACAAAGTCTTTGTTACCCCAAAATGCCTCATGAGACCTCCCCCATGTGCTTCTTTAGTCAAAAGTTCTCTTATAGATCCTTGGGGTACACACAGCCGCTTATCCTTGAACAAGAACCCTTCATGTAGATAAAACTTGTGATAGATCCCCTTGCCATGGCCTAGGAAATGCTCTTTCAAGTCTGCATCTTCCTCATAGGCAGATTTAATTCCCTCAAATCCCAACAGCATGTCTTCTTGAGAGGGCATCAGCTACAACATTGTCTTTCCCTTTCTTGTACTTGATCACATAGGGAAAAGTTTCTATGAATTCCAACCACTTGGCATATCTCCTCTTGAGGTTAGTCTGACCTCTCAAGTGTTTCAAGGTCTCATGATCAGTGTGTATAACACACTCCTTAGCTAAGAGATAATGTTGCCAAGTCTCCAAGGCTCCTTTTCATAGGTAGGATAGTTCAGGGCTGCTCCATTTAACTTCTCACTGCAATAGGCTACTGGTTTACCTCCCTTAATAAGGACTGCCCCTATACCAACTCCTGAAGCATCACACTCCACTTCAAAGGTTCTGGTAAAATCCGGTAAGACAAGGAGTGGTGCTTGTGTCAACCTTAGCTTCAACTCTTTAAAAGCTTGTTCTTGAGCTTCTCCCCAATTAAACCCTACATTCTTCTTAAACACAGCAGTAAGAGGAGCAGCTATGGTACTGAAGTCCTTCACAATCTTCTATAGAAACTAGCCAATCCATGAAATCTCCTCACTTGACTAATACTAGCGGGTGTAGGCCATTCTTCTATAGCCTTGATTTTCTCATTGTCCACCCTTAGTCCCAGTCAACTCACAACAAAGCCTAGGAAGACTAATTCATTAGCACCAAATATGCACTTACTGAGATTAGCATACAAACCTTCTTCCCTAAGCACATGCAAGATTGTTTCTAAATGCATCACATGATCAACTATACTCCTACTATAAATCAGAATATCATCAAAGTAAACTACAACAAACTTATTAATATATGATCTAAACTCATAAAACTAGGTGGAGCATTAGTTAAACCAAATGGCATTACCAACTATTCATACAAACGTTTTTGGTTTTGAAAGCGTTTTTCCATTCATCACCTTCCTTCATGCGAACTTGGTGATATCCACTCTTCAAGTCAATCTTGGAGAAGATGATGGATCCACTTAATTTCATCCAGAATGTCATCTAGCCTTGGTATGGGATGTCTGTACTTGATGGGAATGTTATTGATAGCTCGGCAATCAATGCACAGTCTCCATGTACCATCCTTCTTTGGTACCAACAAAACCGGGACAGCACAAGGACTTAAGTTTTCCCTTACATAGCCCTTTTCCAATAAGTCTCCTACTTGCCTCTCTAACTCTTTAGACTCTTCTGGATTGACTCTATAAGCTGGTCTATTGGGAAGGGCAGCTCCAGGGATGAAATCTATTTGATGCTCAATGCCTCTAAAAGGAGGTAGTCCTTGTGGTAACTCTTCCGGGAAAACATCTTGAAATTTTTCCAACACTCCTTTAAGCTCATCCGGCACTTGTATGGCCTTGGTACCTATGCTCAAAACATCTTTAAAAACCATTAGTACCACTGTACAAGCCTTTTCATTAAGGATTTTTCTTACCACACTAGGATTGATCAAGAAATTAAGTTTGGCTTTACTATCCATAGCTAGTTTAGCTTGCATTTCATTAACTTGGTTTGGTGTGAGAGGTGCTAAACTAAACCGTTTGTTATCATGTAAAAGAGAATAGTGATTGTTTCGGCCAAAGTTTGTGACCTCCTTATCAAACTGCCATGGTCTCCCTAAAAGGAGGTGGCTAGCTTGCATAGGAACTACATCACACAAGACTTGGTCTTGATACTTACCTATGCTAAAAGGGATTAACACTTGATCACTCACATTAATGATAGTTTTATCATTTAACCATTTAAGTTTATAAGGTTTGGGATTTTTAGTGGTTGCTAGTTGGAGTTTATTAACCATATGATAACTAGCTACATTAGTGCAAGAACCACAATCAATAATTAAACCACATAACTTGCCCCTTACCGTACACCTTGTATGAAAGATTTTCTCTCTTTGATTGGTATCTTCCGGTGCTTGGACAGAGCTAAGGATCCTCCTTATGACCAATAATTCTCTCTCATCTGGATACTCAATGTCATCTTCAGGTTCTTCCTCTTCTTCTGGTAGCTCAAGTTCATCTTGTGACTCATAGTCACCAGCCGGAGTGATGATCATGGTTCGGTTATTGGGACAGTCCCTTATGTAATGACCATGACCTTGGCACCTTAAACACACAATATCTCAGCTTCTTATAGCAGCTGTAGGACCCTTTGTAGTCTTTTTTGGCTCAGGAGTCCTTGGTTTGAAATTAGAATACATAGTAACCAGCCTAGGTCTCTCGGATAGCCGGTTAGCTTGGTTGTTGGTAGAACCTGGTTGTGACCAGTTAGGACCATTTTGTGGTCTACTCCCATTTAAGCTACTCTGCTTCCTTTTGACTTGAAGCTCCACTTGTAGGGCCATATGCAACAACTCTTCAAACCTATTGTAAGTTGGTCTTTCTATCTTTCTAGCTAGGCGGTCTTGAAGTCCATCTAGGAAGTGTGCCATGATAGCTTCTTCGGTTTCTTCTAATTGCAGTCTGTTCCTTAGGTGCTCAAACTCATCATAGTACTCCTCTACAGATTTAGTGCCTTGTGATAGCTTTCTAAACTTCTTTTGTAGCTCTCCATGGTATAAAGGTGGCACATAGCGCCTCCTCATACACTCCTTCATGACTTCCCATGAACGGATAGGTAGCTCCAAGTTTCTTCTTCTTTGAGCTTGATCTTTGTCCCACCATGTCAGAGCATGGTCAGTAAGTTGAGCTGCTGCATAGGACACTTTCCTCAACTCTTTATAAGCATAACACTCAAAAATATGATCCATTCTCCTTTCTCAATCAAGATATGCTTCTGGATCAACTTTTCTGGCAAAGGTCGGTGCTGTCAACTTGAGATCAGGGATGTAATGACGAGGAGCATGATCTCCTCTGTATCCTTATTTGAGTCCTACACTTCTTCTAGCTCTAGGTGCCCTGCCTCTAGGTGGAGGTTGGTCAGAATCATCCTCGGATAACTCTCCTTCTTCCGGGTGATGAGGTTGGTTTTGAGGCTGACCTATGGGTGGGCCTGGACCTTCTAGCTGAGCTAAATGGTCAGTAATCTGTTGTATGATGGTCCTAGTGGTGGCAATGAAGTCGGTAAGATCAGGAGGATCAGCCATGGTCTTTAGATTAAGTTTAGAGAGGATGGTTAAAATTGGTGTTTATCCTTCCTTGTAAGGATATAAACAAGAAGAAAGATGGTGATAGTTTTTATTGAGAGAAGATATTTTAAAGTTGTTATGGTGATAGAAGGTTAAAGATTTGAAATGTTAAGGTTGGTTGAAATTGGTATAGCCGGGTCGGATGAGTATGACCGGATCGGATGGAACGTGCGGGCACGTCGGTATGGATGGGTTAATTTCCTCGGCCAAATTAGACCAGAGGCAAAAATTTGGGAAAGTGGCTCGGTCTAATTTAAGTTTGGGTAAAAAGAATTGGAGTTAAAAAGTTTCACTTAAAATGCCCGAGTAACTTGGTAAAAATGGTAAGAGAGAGTCTCGGATGTTGGTGTGGTCCCCGGGTCAAACCGTACGGACGCGGGAAGGGGGGACCATGCACTAGACGGATGACAGCGATCGAGGAGGAAGCTGCCTGGAAATTGCCTTTCTGCTTTTACAGCTGTGACCTTGATTACTTCAACCTTTACTCTAGTCAACAAGGTAAGTTTTGATTAGTAACAATTGCAAATTGCTCGGTCAATTATGTGATGAGGACATCAACACTACTGAACCTGAACAACCCTCAGAGCTTGTACCCATTCCAAGTTTCAGAAGAAGTCCCAGAACTAGACTTGGATTCAAGAGTGTTAGAGAAGAGTTCAACAAATCCACTGAAGTCTTAATCAAGTTATTGGAGCATAAAGAGCTCAAGAGGATACTATTGATGGAATAGATACTTCAAGACACACCTACTGAGCTAGGTACAACTTGA